>QRFJ01004209.1:84511-153536 GCA_006176705.1 Cocos nucifera | reverse complement strand
AATTAAATACGTCACAAATTTTCATTAAAAAAGGGAGCAAAAAATAGGGACTCCACACACATAGAGATCATCTCTCTCTTTCATATTACTGATAGTATTTAACCAAACTTGATCGCATGAGTTATTGAACTAGTCATTGGAGAGGCTTTTTTTGGCCAGACTAGCTGCTAATGTTACTTTATTAGCTCATAACAGCTAGTAACCCCCTGACATTATTACTGCCTTTATGGGCCAGGATACTAGCCCTTAGAGTTATTACTACGTTGGAAGTACTCCATACAGATATTGGACCAGAGCCTTCTCTTCTTGTGATAGTCTTTTTCTCTGCATCAAAAGTATTATTTTCAGGTAACTAAAGGAGTCGGTTGGGTCAAGCCTTCCATGTACTTGTGCTATGCTAGGAAGGAACCAATGCAAGTTGGTGATCAGTTGTACCTTGGAAGCATTATAACCATCTACCATACTTAAGAGGGGAACTAACAATTTAAGGATGGTTCCTCGATTACCTTCAATCAAAGTTCTCATATAGTTTTATTAGTTTTGTAATTTGATTTTTAAAAACATTTCAAGTTCTATTATATTCTTTTTATGAACATGATTTCAATCATATTAAACTCTAAATTTTTTAGATTTATTTAATTTACCTCAAATGTAGCATGTTAAAAATACATCAACTCAATGATTATGAGCACATAAAAACATAAAAGCAAAGCTAACAAGGTAATAGGAGAAAAATAAATAGAACTTAAAGGGGAGAAAAGCTATTCAAAATGTAAACAAATTTAAAAAAAAGGAGAACCATGCATAGAGATACAGAATTACATACCTTAGTTGCGGTCATAAAAGGATGGAAATGAAGGATTTGAGGGTTGGAGTGCAAGGAGGGTGCCAACCAGTTGATGGCACAGTAAATGGCATGTCATGGCTATACAATTAAAATGAAAATAAAAAAAAAAAAAGAAAAGCATTAAGAATGAGCTAGCTGAATTGACTTGTATTGAATAGATATGGTCTTGTAAGGAGGTACGGTTTGATTGCCCTTCCCAGCACCACCCCTACAAAATGCAGCAATGCTGGCATGAACTGGCACATCAATCCATGCTTTGTGATGTGGTTCGTCAATAGTTCGGAGATTTGTCATCCACTATTTAGGTGTTAGTTTTATTGTTTGGACTTTGGCCTATCATGCTCCACCTTCTTTGCCATTGGACTGTTCTAACTACTACTAGAAAAATTATGGAATATTTTAAGTATTCTATATAATCAATTGTATTAACCTAAGGGCTACTAGTTCCTGCATAACCTAAAATTTTATAGCTTCCTTTTTCAAGTGAATATCGTGTTAATTGTTTGCTTATGCTCAAATTCTTTATTCTTTTCTAGCATAGCATAGTGATGGTTTGTTTTCCTCCAACATCTCGTACATAACTGAAATGTAATACATGCTGTATTTTATGAGTTGTGAAAGAACTGGAGGAGCTTCTATTAAAAAATTAGAATGGAGCTAAACTTTTGGTATTATGGATAGCTTCCTCCTAGAAATCTGACAACAGTCACGACGTATCGTCATACACTTGGTGAAATCAAGGTTTCAAAAAGTGACAAAATATTTAGATGCCTGGGGTCCTAGACAATATCCAAGAAGTATGCTGCTTGGACGGGTACCCAAGTTGCTTTTATTTAAAATAAATGAATTCATAATAATATACTCAACTCAACTCAACTAAGCCTTAATCCAGAACTAGCTGGGATCAGCTACAAGAATTCTTTTCTTCTATTTTGCCCTATTTAGGACCACACTTTCTAAAGACATAGCGATATTAGGACCTTTCTTAATACCTCATCATATCTAATTTTCGGTCTATCTCTGCCTCTCTTTTCTTCTATATGTATTATATTACTCCTTTGTACCAGTACATCCTCAGCCTATTGTACATATCCAAACCATCTACGTCATCATTCTTCTAACTTGTCCTTAATTATTGCTATCTCTATGTTTTTCAAATGACTTCATTCTTATTCTATCTTTTCTTGTATTAGAATTCATAATAATAGTCAAAAGTAGAAAATTAGAAATAAGTCAGGAAAAAATGATAAAAAATTTAGAGAAGGTGGCCGAGGAGGAGAGGATCTGCATTTCTGCAGGGATTGTAAGGGCCATTTGGCTGTGTACACTGCAGGCCATCCACATACATAGGCTGCCTAAACCTTATGCAAAGCAGCTAGTCTTGTGCATATCCAGTTGCTTAGATCAGATTTTGAGGCAGTGGATGAACTTATGGTAGAATAAGATTTCCTGTATACTCTTTTGGGAATTTAAGGTTCCCTTAGCATTATCCAATATCTGAAAAGCAATCCTTATTACTTGTAAAATAAAAGCTCATAAGTAACTGCTTTGCAGAGTTTGTGGCCCTTATTTTGCAGCATCAAGACAGGAAAGCACCTAGACTTGTATTATGCAATGAAGATTTGAGCAGCTTTATGAAACCACTAAGTAACCTAGTTACCTTTTGTTTTTAGTTTGTGACAAAATGAAATATTCACACCTGGACCTCCATTTGTCAAGTCAATATATGGGTTTATGAGAGAATGAAGGAGCAACATTAAATTTTATTCCAAGGATTTAATACATTTAATACTGATGCATGCCACATGTCTACAGTCTCATACCGATACATATACATGCCGTACATTTTGATGCGGGCATTGATAGGCATACTGTGTATTGGTATAGTACCTTATCAAACTAGTAAGGCTCAATCCAGTTATCAGAACCGGTAATTCAATTTCCTTATACTATATGAAAAGGCATGATTCCTAGGATTTAAGTCTCACACCATTATGCTTAGGTAGAATTTTATTGAGCCTCTATATCTAAATAATATTATATAGAAAAGTCCCGGTGAATATCATGTCGAGTATTAATTAATCTGCATCTCCAAATAATATTGGGGGTGCTTGGTTTGGGGGGTGGAGGTCTGAAATCGGAATGAAAATGAATGACTCCTGATGGTGCGAAATCTGGTCGTCGTCGGAGAAGCGCTGGAGTCGGAGAAGACGAGATTGCCGCTAGTGACCTACAAAACAAGTCTCGTCCAGATTCTAGAGGTGGCTCCGACAAGATCCTCCGACGATCAAAGAATCATACTCCTGTTGTTCTGAGCCAGAAATCAGAAAATATGGCAGTTACTTCAGTAGAAAAGTTTGTGAAGTATCAGGAAGGAGTGAGAAAAGGCTTGGAGAAATACATATTCTGGAAGAATCCTTTGTATACCTCGCCCGCGAGCAGCTCCTAGGTAAAAATGAAACTAAATAGATGCCAGCGCCACCTATCTTGCATACAGCCGGCAGTTGTCCATCTTGAAGTAGTGTGGGATCATGTTTCCGGTGTGTGATATGACGTGTGTGAGCTTTGCTTCGGAGAGTAGTCGTCCCTGTTGTCCAAGACGGGTGCAAATCCCTCCGGTTAGCGCGTTATTTTCTAACACGTATTTAAGAGTTCACAAAAGGGAGTAAGACAATAGATCAGGTTCTGGAGATATGGAGTTGCAGGTGTGATAAGCTTATAATCAATTTGGCACTGCAATGAGTATGAAGTTACAGACTTTCCTCTATGGAATGCATAAGGATCTCGTATGGGTGCGTGTTAGGGGCCGGTAGAGATTAGGTTCACTGTCGGTGCCTAGTGTAACGGGAGTCCGTTCATTGGATGTGTATGCTGGGATATAACGGTTGTATATTGTATATATATATGTATCTAATTATGCTCTACGCACCTCGGACGATACTGGAGGTTTCGGGGAGGGGAAGAAGCCCGTAAAAGGGAAGATTGCTGAAGTTCTGGTGCACTTGTAAGCTGGAGAAAGAGAATGCCTGTCATTTGGTACGAAGTGACAAGAGTGTTCTGGTCACAGGGAGAATGGTTCGTCGGTGAGTTAGATGTCCGAGTAGAATGTGGTGGAGAGCTGAAGAGACGGGTTAGTCGTGTGCTGTCTAGGACGCACCGGAGAGATGGGGCTGGGGATCGATGTAAATGAGTGGTCAATCGGGACAATACTCGCACATGGAGGACGAAACTTGAAGAACAGGAATTCTGCTCTTAGAATGGGTAGGAACGCATTCTCAAGATCATTAAGACTAGGTGAGACCAAGGTGGAAGGCTCTATATAGAGAAGTCGAGGCGTGTATGCGGGATGCGGAGGGCGTCTTTCTAGTGCTGTGTGAGATGATGAGCGTAGTGCAAGGTTATATGGTTGAAAGCGAAGATTCACGCCGTATATTCAGAATGTAGTGAATGATGGCGCAGAATTTGGATGGAGCGCAAGAACTTATAGGCTCGCGCTCACTTACCGTGCACTGAGGTATCCATGGGCGGAAGGAGATGGGAGCTGGTGGTCATAGGTATATATTATTGGCGAGAGGTATGGGTTAGAGGCACAATTTGCCGCACTAATATCTGATGTCTGAGTGCGAGATGCTTTATCACATAGTAGGGGAGATTGCGTTCGCCGAAGTCGAGATAGCAGCACCGTGTCGATCGCTTATGAGTTTGAGTCAATGAATGACGGGGTAGACACGCGGGCCCTTCCATTATCGCACTCAGAATGATTTAGAGTTCGAATACTTCCGCGGTTTAGGTTCAGATGACGTGTTATGATATGTCGCACAGGGTAGGAGGGCATTCGTACCAGGACTCTCTCACGTTAGAGCGCTCGTTTGGCCTGCATGAAGTGGACTGAGAGATTCAAGATGTCGGGCGGGGAAAAGTTTTAAGACCGAACATTTTCTTGGGCAACGCGTAGAAATTTATCCCCAACCACTAAGTCCCCTCCCTAAAATTGACTAGCGCTCTTAGCTAGTAAGATTCAGATATGGTTAGGAGACGAATCAGAAGGATGGGAACGCTAGAATAGTACCAATTGCGATATTGGGCAGTCAGGACTGAGTCTATATTAAGTCTTTCGTTGAGGAGAGACCGCTTGTCTGGTCTATTGCACTTATAGCTGATAGTCAGAGCAGGGTGGCTGTAGGTGATTATTAGTATCATCACGGATGTCCGTTGTATATGTGTGGTATTGTGGCAAGGTATGTGGTAAGGTGTCTGATAGGACGCTTTCTATGTTAGAGGAGAGTGCTTCTGCGTCGAATTCTTCTTCAGGCACAGGTATCTACCGAATGCAGATGTCGGGTAATATATATTCATAGTTTTAAGTACACATTTTCACCACTAGAGTGTTTCCTACACTTGATAGTCGATAAATTGGAATGAGATGCGGGAGCAGTTCAAGTGCGATTGGCATCTAGGGCGATGGCATTTCCTCCACTCGAGCCGGTCTATATAAAAACCGTTCGAGGTGTATCGGCTGTAGCGCGTATCGTAGTGTCGCTCTCATGGTATGCAGGCGCTTGGGGTGGAAGATTCTCAGCGGTTGAATAAGGATAGGGATCGAGATTCTTGGAGCAGATAGATATATCCGACAGCTAATGCACTCTGTGTAGGAGCCGCGTTACTTTGAAAATTTAGCAGTCTAAAGAGTGCTACTTAAACCCATCTCCTCCTCCGAACCTTTACTTCTTTCTTGAAATCCTCAATCTTCCTGTCCTTTAGTTTTTCCTCTCCATCATGTTGCGAGAAGTTCAAACTTCTTTACTTCCATTTTTTCTTGGTTTCAGGGCACATCCTCATTTTCGATTTTCCATTTACCGTTCATCATGCTCCTTAATTCTCCCCAGCCGTGTGTTAGGTCAACCCTCCAATATTTTTTGGGATTAATTTCTACAACTCTTTGCTTTCTCGTCTTTCTGTTTTTGTCAAAAGTTTGAAACACCTTATTTTTTTCTGAATTTTGGGCGATTCCTCGATTTATCTTTGCAAGTCCAAAATGAAGGTCATAGGCCACAGGGAGTTGATGGTGGTATAGTGGCTGCCAGGGCCTCAACTTGTGTTCTGAGTTTCGGCAGAGCTTCAGCCCTAGCTGCCTTCTAGCCTTGGTGAACCTCCACGCTTCGCATAATAGTAGAAGGGCGCCCTAAAGTGGAACCGGGATGATCTTTAAATGTCGAGCTTATATCGTGGCAGTGCGTGTGGCGTCTTTATTGGCTTATCAGAGCTCGGCACGGATGTTATGATCCTAGCCACCCAGAATAGAGAGCTCAGCCCGGGCCGTGGTCGGTTACTCGAACGACTTAACTCTGAATGTTGTCATACGGCGTCTATGTTGTTAGGGTCAAATGGTGTAAGAAAGAGCAAAATTCTCTCAGCATAGTCGAGATTACCCTTGAATACGTGTACATAACGTACGCATCCATAAACGCTTAATATCCAAATGCCCGGCGAGGCACTGTATAATAGCCGAGATGGTTTTGCGTCGCGGAACCGTCAACTTGTCCAATTGCCCGGTGGAACGCCCGGAACCTAGTTTTGGATGTTATGTCGAAAAAAGCCCTCTCGATATGGGCGCATAGCGGGACTCAGTCATCTTGCTGTTACTATTTAGATATAGACCTAAATGCTCTCGGTAAAAGCACTAGGTAACAGGTCAAGGATCGCGTCTTAATTTGTAGCTCCGAAGAATGCAGCCACCCTGGTCGTGAAAGTGTTCAGGAAGTTTTCTATAAATAGCAGATTCTCTCTCCTTGAAACACTGAGTATTTTTTGATGGCAGCTCGGGTATCGGAGTTGTAATCAACGTAGTAGAATCGTGGGATCCGACTTTTGATCATTTTAGTTCATCCAGATTGAGAAGAGAGTTATTCCTAGGTGTCCATATAATTTTTGGCACGCACCTATGGTAGGCCGCAGTGGCGTACGGGCGTCCGCATCGCAACCCTGTGAGAGTTGGCACGACGATAATGTCCTTTCAGTTAAGATTTTATGTTGGCATTATATTCAGAGGCTTGCTAAATATAGACAAGGCTGAACCGCGCTGATCCAATTAGACCAAGGATTTTTCACTCAGTATCGTTACGCACAACCAATATGTCGCAAGGAACGTTTATTGATAGCTCGATGAGAGTAGTAATGTGGAGGTTATAAAGTATCTCTCGAATAAGCGTGTGTTGTCTGAATAAATTTTGAAGTTGGACTGACTACAGCACGTGCTGGTCGCTAGCTTGAATCAAGCAGGCATATATTCGTGGTGGCGATTTGAGACAGATATGTATGTGGTCTAGATAGAAGAAGGCAGTCGCTGGTGTGCGCTGTGTGCATCACTCGTTGGAGGTCTAGTATCTCTCATATGAGGAGAGAGGTATTGTATATATAGTTTTATAGGTAGTTCTAGCTTGTGAGAGATAGTGAGATTATCGTCGGAGATAGATAGGTATACTTATATTAGAGTGGTAGTCGAGGTTTACTTCTTGTCGGTGTAATATAGGTTGCGATGGATCGGAGTTAGATGGAGAGTTTCATAGTGTATATGATAGCATAGACGTATCTATGGACACGTCATCGGTATTTCGGCGGAAGCAGTGTTGTATCGACGCGAACGCATTTTTGTTGCACTGAGGTCCGTAGTTGTTTTTCAGTACTTAGTAGGCTTGGCGTCTGTTTTTAGGTAATTTTCACAGATAGAGTTTGTTTTTATGTAGTGGTTGTCGAAAGTAACATTGATAACGGGACACGTTGCGGCTTTTCGCGCGTAACGCTTATCATTCTTTTTTGGATTTAACGCCTATTATTTGTTTACACGAGGATATGGACGATCTAGCATCATGACTATATTCGACGCACGTCGGAGTTAGGGGAGTAAGGATTTGGGAGTTGATAGAGGATAGAGATATTTTGTTGTTCCAGCGCGCCAAAAGTAAGCTCAGGACGTCTACCGAGACGTCGCGAGCTCGTGCATGGGATGGTTGGGTCGGGCTCAGGTATACGATATATATTGTGTGGTAGGCGCGCTGTGGGACGCTCTTGGACTGCATGTGAGCTGCAGCGCTGTTCTGTAGGCTACGCACTTTGGAGCTCTGGATACCAGTATACTGATCGGGTGTAGATGCATTATTCTCTCTTACCCAATCTTGGTTTGAAGAGGCCGCAAGCTCCATGTTCTGGCTACCGACGTGTGGCTCTGTAAGAAAAACTATTATACTCTGAGAGAGATTATATAGAAAGAAGAATAGGCTGGTTAGGAGAGGTGAATGTACAGGAGTGTGTTGTTATTAGAGGCTGGGCCGCTTTATATTGTACGAGACCATTTCTTCATGTTCTGTATTTATTTGTGCGCATACTGTAGTGCGCCTTGTTTGACCTTCTAAGATTTGAAGTTGTATAGTGTTTACAGTATTGACATGTTATGACTGAGCATATTGTGTTAGACGACTGCTTTGTTGTTTACGATTATTGTCTTTGTGTTATTGTTCATTCTGTTCTATACAAGGTTGACTTAGATTGGTCTTCTCAAAAGTAACGAGTGTTGGAGATGTTCGACTGGAGATCTCTTCACTTGGCCTTACTAAGAAGGTTAGGTGGCGTTTTTTCTGGATTCTTTGGCGGTAGTGGCTTCTTTTGATTTTGATTTCATGCCCTTCAAGCTCTGAAGTTGAGATCTTCTAAAATTTTGACTCGCTTTTTGTTTTGCAGTTTGGACACTACCTTTCTGCCCACTCCGAGGTGGTGAACTAGAGACAGGCCGAAGCTTCCATGGCCCTTAAGGAAGCCCATGCGAAAGTCGAGGAGGCTCGAGCCAAGGCCGACGTTCTGAAGGTTGCCTCGAAAATCCACTTGTCTGAGGTTGAATGGCTTCAAAAGAAGTTGAGAGAGGAGCACGAAGAGATGGAGAAGCTGAGGGCCGAGCTAGCTTTAGAGGAGGAAAAAAGGAAGGCGCATGAGGAGGTCAACGCCGCCATGGAGAGGGTCGTGCAAGACTTCAAGTCCTCTAAAGATATGGAGGACATCAAAATAGACTTCACCTAGAAATCTTTCCTAGAGCGGTTCCAGATCTGCTTAGGGTAGGTCGCCGAGAACTTCCCCAATATTGATTTGGACCTCCTCATAGAGGAGCTAGAAAATAGAACCGACCCTTCGCGCGCTGATGTCGAGGTTGCCCCCGCTGTCCATGCCATTGAAGTTGCACCAGAAGTTTCAGAATCTGCAGGTGCAGCATCCGAGCCTGCTCGAGAGCCAGAGGCAGTCGAGAATGTCTCAACCTCTCCAGTGGGCGAGCCACATGAGGTCTAAACTTTTGACATTATGTACTTTTCTTTCTTTTTTTTTTGATGTGCCGAAAATATTTGAAGTAATGAAAGCAAATTCCTCTTTTTCTTTACACTCTGTGCTGCATGTGATTCAGAATGCCTCCGACAACCAAGACCATGACCCACTTTCTCCGGTTGATGCCGACCCCTTACCTTAGGGAGTTTCGTTCAAACCTTTGATAAAGGGTTTGAAGAAGAAAGTTCACCATTTAAGAAAAAAGTTGAAGAAGGTTGAGGTCGACTTTCAGGCCTCTCGGAAGAACGTTTTGGAGGCGACTAAAGAAGTCACTTACCTCCGAAGCCTACACATGAAGGATTCTGCGAGCTTCTACATCCAGAAAGAAAATTTCGAGAAGGAGCTTGCTGAACTCTAGAAGAACATGAGCGACAAGTCTTGGGCACTCACAGCGAAGATCGGCTCTCTTGAAATTAATCTGAAGAAGGAAAAAGAAAAGATCCATCTCTTGGAAGGGAGTTCACGGTGGTCCACCGATGAAGCCCAGCATAACTGGGATTGGTCAAAAAAGTTCTCCTAGCTTCAGAAGTAGGTGCAAGATGCTGAGGACTGGCACAATAGTTATCGAATGATCTGTGCAGGGAAGATGTCTAGACTTGAAGATGAGCTGAAGGCTGTTAGGGATGAGGCAACCTATTTTCGGAGGAAGTTTTATAGCATTCAGTAGGCTGGATTGAGCGGCGAATCTGAGGAGCTCACCTCTCTGAGGAGGACCGTCGGTGAGCTCTCAGAGGCTATCGGGGCGGAGAAAGCTAAAGTTCAGCAGCTGAAGCTTCAATTGACCTACGAGCGTCGAGCCATCATGGATGCTGAAGCTGAATCCAAAGATCTAAGGAAGCAACGATGAGAATTCGAGGCCAAATTTGAGTACGCCAATAGAATGTATATCAACAGCCTATATAAGAAGAAGGAGCTCGAGGAAGAGATCTTCAGACTGAAGGAAACTTTGGTGATGGCTAGAGCCGACAGTCTGAAGTCTGAAGAGCCTGGGCCGCCTTAGGACTTCACGTCCTTTCTTTTTTTTTTATGTAATCAGTTTCATCGATCTTTATTCCATTTGTAATGCATTTATTCTTTTGCTCGGTTGGTCCTTACCGACCTTCATTTCGCTTGTAGTATACCCACTGTGTAATCAATCTTATTAACTTTTATTTTGTAATGAACACAACTCCATGATGAAATGGTATCTCTCTCTTTTTTTTTTTTGCTGTCGTCTCTTGTAGACGTGATTCTGGGTGCCTCATTTTTTCTCTTTATTTTTAATGAGATGCTTGTCGTAGATATCGGGTTAGAGGTCCGTTCTATGGATCAGGTCGAGGTTTTACCTTTGGCATTTGGAGTGTCCTTAGGGGGATGTGCACGATAGTCGTTAGTAGGGCCTTAGCCTCTTCCTTGTTTTCAATTAGCGAGGCCTCGGCTTTCCACCCTTTGCGTGATCGTAGAGGTTCGTCGAGTCCATCGACGGGATCTCTCCCCTCATCTTGTTTTGCTTTAACGAGGCCTTCAACTTTGTTCATGTTAGGATGAGATTTTTCTCCTATTCCTAGTGAGCTATAAGGGCACATTAGGACTATTGGTAGGGCCTCTCCCCTCATCTCATCTTAGTTCAATGAGGTCTTTGACTTTGCTCACGTTAGGATAAGGTTCTCTTATTCCTAATAGACTATAGGGGCACATTAGGACCATTGGTAGGGCCTCTTTCCTCATCTCATCTTAGTTCAATGAGGCCTTCAACTTTGCTCATGTTAGGATGAGGTCTCCTCATGTTCCTAATGAGCTATAAGAACACATTAGAGCCATTGGTAGGGCCTCTTCCCTCATCTCATCTTAGTTCAATAAGGCCTTCGACTTTGCTCATGTTAGGACGAGATTCTCCTTCTATTTCTAACGGCTGTAGGGGCACATTAGGGCCGTTGGTAGGATCTCTTCTCTCATCTCATCTTTAGTTCAACGAGGCTTTCGACTTTGCTCACGTTAGGACGAGGTTCTCCTCCTCTTCCTAATGGGCCACTTTAGGTTGCTTTAGAGAGTTATTAGTTATTACACAATTTTTATTCCAAGAAGTAATGATGTTAAAATAGAAAAAATTTATTGAAAAAAAGTTACTAGTAGTACATTTTTAAGTTTTCTAAATTTCAAGGCCGTGAGAGTGTCGCTCCTCCGAGCTCCTTCAAGCAATAAGTTTCAGACCGAATGACCTCCTCCACTTTATACGGACCTTTCCAATTCAGGGCGAACTTTCCTTGATCTTGAGGTTGCGAAATGGATACTCGTTGGAGCACCAAGTCTCCCACCTTGAATGCTATGCTTTTAACTCTGGAGTTATAGTATCTGGCTACTCTTCGTCTGTAGGCTACCATTTGAACTTGGACTTCTTATCTTTTTTCCTTTAATAGATCGAGGTTGACTCTTAGGTCTTGTGAGTTATGCTGCTCATTGAAGGCCACGATCCGTGCTGATGGAAGTTTAAGCTCGATTGGGATGACTGCCTCTATTCTAAAGGCCAAGATGAATGGTGCTTCCCTAGTCGATAGTCTTTGAGTAGTTTGGTACATCCAAAGGATGTGGTAGAGTTTGTCCGTCCAAGTCCCTCTTGTTCTTTCAAGTCTTGCCTTGATGCCCTACAGTAAAATTCTATTGGTCACCTCTGCTTCATCATTTGCCTATGGATGGACCACTGACGTAAAGTGATGGAAGATGTTTAGATCTTCGTAGAACTCAACGAACCTCATTCCAGCAAACTATCGCTCGTTATTTGTTATGAGAGTTTGGGACAGACCAAACTGGTAGATGATTGACATTCAGATGAAGTTCTATACCTTGGTCTCAGTAATTTTTGCTAATGGTTTGGCCTCGATCCATTTGGTGAAGTAGTTGATCGCAACTAGGAGGAACTTTGGTTGTCCAGATGCCATTGAAAAGGGGCCAAATATATCCATTCCTCACTACACGAATGGCCAAGGTGCGCTTAGTGGAGTAAGCTCGAAGGTCGGCTGTCTTTGAATATTTGCATTTCTCTAATAGCGGTCATATTTCTTGACATACTCTATAGAGTTATAGTATAAGGTCGGCCAATAATACCTCTATCGAAGTAGCCTTTATGATAGAAATCTGGCTCCTATATGACTTCCATAAATTTTCTCATGCACTTTTCATAAAGCAAAGTCGGCCTTTGAAGGTCAGAGACATCTCAAGAATGGTAGAAAATATGACCTTTTATACAGCTTGCCTTCATACAGAACATACCGGGAAGCTTGATTCCTGAGTTTTTGAGCTTCTTTCGAATCATGAGGAAGAACTCCATTCTTGAGGTAGGCAACTAGCGAATCGATCCAGCTCGGCTCGTGCTCAACCTACATAACGGGCTGCGACTCCTCTGAGCTTGGGCACTTTAGGATTTTAAGAAATACTTCTTTGGATAGCTCAGCTAGGGCTAAAGTGGCTAATTTAGAGAGAAGATTGGCTCTTGTATTTTCTGCTCACAGAATCTATTGAATGCTAAAACTGTTGAAGGCCGAAGTCAAGTTCTTTACTTTCCCAAGGTATTTCATCATGCTTTCCTCCCAAGCTTTATAGTTGCTGCTAACTTATCCGACCATCGATTGAAAATCACTATAGACTTGGAGTCAATCTACTTATAACTCTTTTGCTATTTTTAACCTAGTGACCAAAGCTTCATATTCAACCCCATTATTAGTTGTAGGGAATTCAAAGCATAGCACATATTTGGCGATGACTTTCTTGGGGTTAACTAAGACCAACCCCACGCCTACTCCAGCAGTGTTGGATGAACCATCCACATACAGGACCCAAAAACCTTCAAAAAGGTCGGCATTCTCTTCAAGGGGGCTCAGTTGCAACCATGGAATGCTGGTTTTGTCCTGTTCAAGCTTGGCTTCATCCGAAATGGTTCATTCTACTACAAAATCTATTAATATCTGGACTTTAATTAATAGTCAAGGTCAGTAGTTGATGTCAAATTATATAAGCTCGATTGTCCATTTTATGATTCTTTCGAAGGCATCCATTCGATGAAGGATTGCTTTAATTGGTTGATCCATGAGGGCAGTTATGGTGTGCCCCTGAAAGTAAGGTCGGAGTCTCTTGACGGTAATTAGAAGAGAGTAAATCATTTTTTTCTAATTTAGAGTACCTGATCTCTGCATCCCTCAGGACCCGACTTATGTAGTAGATCAACCACTGCACTTTTGCCTCCTCCTTGATCAGAACTACAGTCAGGGCTGCCGGAGAGACTGCTAGGTACAAGAATAATTCTTCTCTAGACTCAGATTTTGCCAGTAATGGGGGTGAGCCAAGGTAGTTTTTGAGCTTCTCAAACGCCCATTGGCATTCCGTCATCCAACAGAAGTTCTTTAGTTGCTTGAGAACTTGGAAGAAGGGCATGCATCGCTCAACCGATCTTGAGATAAAGCAGTTTAGGGATGCCACTTTTTCAGTTAGGTGCTAAACTTCTTTAATTATTTTTGGAGTAGTCATCTCCTGAATAGCCCAAATTTTTTCTAGATTTGCTTCAGTCCTGTGCCTCGATACCATGAATCCCAAAAACCTTTTCAAGGTCACACCGAAAGCACACTTGATCGGATTCAGTTTCATCTTGTACTTCTTAAGTGCACTAAAGATCTCTTCGAGGTCAGCAATGTGGTTTGTTAAGGCTCAACTCTTGACGAGCATGTCGTCCACATACACTACCATGTTTCAATCGATCTGCTTTCTGAAGATTTTGTTGACCAAGTTTTGGTGCGTGGCTCCTGCATTCTTGAGTCCAAAAGGCATAATCCTATAATAGTAAAGACCATGGTCAGTGATAAAAGTAGTTTTCTTCTTATTCTCTGGCACCATCCGAATTTGATTGTAGCCGAAAAGTGCATCCATGAAGGTGAGAAGCTCGTGGCCCGAGGTTGCATCCATCAGTTGATCAATTCTAGATAGGGGATAGATATCTTTTGGGTAGGCTTTATTCAATTTTTTGAAGTCTATACATATCCTCCACTTATCGTTTGTCTTTTTGATGAGCACCATGTTTGAGATCCAACTCGGATAGTTAACCTTTTGGATGAATCCAGTCTTGAGGAGCTTGTTGACTTCTTCTGCAATCGCTTTCTACCTCTCCGGAGCGTGGCTGCGCATCTTCTCTTTTACTGGTCGACACTTAGGATCAGCGGCCAGCCAATGTTCCATGACCTTGGCATCAATTTCGGCATATCCATTGGGACCCAGGCGAAGACGTCCGCATTCCTCCGAAGGAAGGTGATGAGTTACTCCCAAACCTCATCCTCCAAGCTGGAGCCAATTTGTACAGTGTGCTCCATATTTTCATCGTTCAATGGGATGAAAATGAGGTCTTCCATAGGCTCGCTCCACTCCTCCATAAGGTCATCGTTGACATCCAACCCATCAATGGGACAAAGGTCAAACTAGATATTTTTTTGTAGGGCAATGGAGTAACAGTGCCTTGCCAACGTTTGGTCTTCCCTGATCTCTCCGATTCCATGGCTCATCGAAAACTTCACCTTTAGATAATAAGTTGACACTACAACTCAGAGCATGTTCAAATCAGATCGATTGAGAATAGCATTATAGGCAAATGGAGCTTTTACAATTAGAAAATTGACCTATGCTTTATCCAGCTTTAGGCATTGCCCTACAGCCATAGTCAAAGTTATTATGCCCTCAACTAGCACGGTATCATCAGTGAAGCTTACCAACGAAAAGTTCATAGGTCCCAAGTGGTTATTTGATAAAGATATTTTTGAGAAAGTATCATAAAATAAAACATCAACAGAGCTTCTATCATCTACCAGAATGTGGTGCACATCATGGCCAGCAATGTTTAAAGAGATTACAACCGCATCATTGTGCGGAAACTGAACTCCTTGGGCATCCTCATTGGTGAAAGCGATGGGCTCCTCAGTTCTTCGCCTTTTTTTAGGCTCTGCTGATCCACTGGCCTCCTCTTACCAAAGTCTCCCAGAGATGGTGTTGATGATGCCGAGGGATGGCCAATCTGGCTCCTGCTCCTCCCTTCTTGGTGGTTCTGGCTGTGATAGTGCCCTTGGTTGATCCTCCCACCCTTTAGACTGACATCGCAGGAATCGGCCGAGCCTGTCCCACCTGATGAGCTCCTCGATCTCGTCTTGGAGCCGAATACATTCTTTAATATCATGATCGTGGTCATGATGATAGAGGTAGTACTTATTAGGATTGCGCTTGTCGGAGTGAGAGTACATCCTCTCCGATCTAGGCAGTTGCTTCTTGATCTCCATCAATACTTATATTTTTGAAGCATTGAGGGGGGCATAGTTGTAGAACCTTCGGAGGTGGGAGCCTCGTCAAGCCCTTCTATCAGGTCTTCCCTGCTTCTGAGCCCGGAAAGGAGTTCGGGCTTGCTTGCACTCAGGGGGGTTCGAAAGTGCGGCCAAGCTTTACTTGGCTTTCCTTCCTCAACGGGCCTGCCCAACTCGTCCATTCACTGTTCTCCAATGGCTTCATTGTCCTTAGCCTTGAAAGCCTCTTCTGCTCGGACATAGCCTTCAGCCTGAGCTAACATATCAGCAAAATTTTTAGGGTACTTCTTCTCCAGGGAGAACAGCAGGTTGTTCTTCTAAAGGCCACCTTTTAGTAAAGCCAAAGCAATAGATTGGTCTAGATTCTGGACTTCTAGGGCAGCTGCATTGAAGTAGTTGACATAAGCTCGAATGAGTTCTCTCTCTTGCTGCTTGATGTTCATGAGGGAGTTAGAACCTCAGCAGGGGCATCGACTGCTAATGAAATAAGTCACGAACTGATGGCTCATTTGATCAAAGAAAAAGATGGTATCCGACTTAAGGATCGAATATCAATTTCTGGCTGCTTCCTTTAAAGTGGATAAGAAGGCTCGGTAGAGGATGGCGTCTGATGCGCCATGGAGCAGCATCATTGTCCGGAAGGCCTCCAGGTGGTCGACGGGATTGGTAGTCCCATCGCAGCTTTCGAATTGAGAAAGCTTGAAGTTTGGTGGGATAGATTCCTACATGATGTAGTGAGAGAAAGAAAAGTCAGTACGGATATCATTACCATGGGAGGAGGAGCATAACGGAGTTTTTCGACCGTCGGTTCGTCTCTTATAGTTTTTGGTTCAGGAGATCCTCTCGATCGTGGATCTCCAAGGTCTTCTGACTGAATGGAGGCAAAGTCCTCCCAGGGGTAGAGTCATGATCAGAGCAGAGGCTCTCGGCTCTCTACTTTCCTTTTACGGAGGTCATCGGCTGGCTAGCCCGAGTCGGCCATCCCCAGACCAGATCATGGGGCTCTGAAAAAGTCTGCTCCGATCGAATTGATGTCGAAGGCTGCTACATGGCCTGCACTACTTTTGTGAGGTCATAAACCTGCTGGATTAGCAGGTTGAACTGCTCCGCATCCACCATTGCTGCAGATGGATCTTGAGTCATTGGGGATGAAAGAGAGGTGGGCAGATCTGGATGGGATCTGACCACAGAGGTCGTCGACCATCGGATAGAAGCTTTCCTAGAAGGCATCTTTTTCGAAAAGGATGACTTTGGAGGAAAAGTAGAGATCTCTGCTAAGCACTCCTTTAAGAACAAGAAAATCTCAGAAGGTAGAGAGGCCCTCCTTCTAGTGCCAATCCTGTTGGTGTGAAATCTAATCATCGTCGAAGAAGCGCTGGAGTCGGAGAAGATAAGGTCGCTGCCAGTGACCTGCAAAATAAGTCTCATCCAGAGTCTAGGGGGGTGGCTCTGGTAAGATCCTCCAACGATCAAGTCAGCTCTTTCGGCCAACAGATATGGAGTACTCAGTAGAAAAAGTTGCAAAGTATCGAGAGAGAGGAGAAAGCTTGGAGAAAACCTATCTAGAGGGTCCCTTTTATAGCCCGGAGCCTGTAACAAACTGATAGTGACAGCCACAATCGCTTGGTAGTGGGTCGTTCGAGGTTACGTGGGGTTTGTTATAGAGAGTAGTGTCTATTTGTCAGGACGTGCAAATCCATTGAGATTTAATAGTTGAAGTTTAGAGGAGTAGACGTCGGTTGGTGATGACCTTTAAGCTATATCAATTCTAGAGGAGTTTGAACTCCTCTAAAGTAGTCTGTATGTGGGTTGGTTCATGCCATGTACAGGGCTGGATTCATGTAGGTGAGGAGACCTTTATGGGCGACGGCTGGAGGTTCAGCCAGAAGGGATTCAGAAGCTCTGCGACCTGAGAAATCTTGAAGAAAGTCTGTCGGAGATGTCTGAGAGCGGATCCACCAGGGGAATCAGGAAGTATGTCTACTGGAGGGATTTGTGTGCAGCTCTACTGGAGGAGAAACCCGAAGGAGAATTCGTCTGATGGAGAAACCCAACTATTGGAGGAGTCCGGAAGGAGTTCGGCTGCTGGAGGAGCCACGTAGGTTACTAGGAGATCAGCCGAATAGGATGCATAGGAGTCGGGGACTTAGCCGATTCTTTGGGGCAGAAGCATTGACTGTTCAAGTTCGTCTGGAGAAGGAATCCACAACGTCCCGTCGAATCCAAAATCGGTCTTCTTAGTCAGTCGGATTATCTGACTACAATGTTGGAGGTCGGCCATCTCAGAATGATTTAGAGTTTGAATACTCCCATGGGTTGAGGTTCAATTGTTATAGCTGTAACCGAATGGAACTGATCAAGAGTCGGAGTCTTAATCAAACTTCGGCAAACGTGGATTTATCCCCAACAACTCCCATTCCAACCATTTGGATGGGAGGAGTCCCATTCCAATTCTGATTCCAGGGTGGAATGGGAATGGCCCAATCTACCTAAAACTCAATCCCCACTCTCTCTTAAGGATTCAAATTTTAATTCCGATTCTGATTCCATTCATGAACCAAACGCTTCGAGAGATTTGGCCATTCCAATTTTGATTCTAATCCATTCCGATTCCCATTTCTATTCTAATTCCGGCCAGGACCCAAGCACCCCTTAGTCTATGTATCCAAATCGATGTAAGCAATCTGATCTTTCTCCAAGCACATCTGCTTATAATATTCCAGCTCATCCTGCATCTTTCAAAAAAATAGCATGCTTATGTATCATATCACAAATTGGTCCAGTCAATTGCCCATTATTTCCCTTCCTCTTCTCATCATTCAAACTCTAAATTCGTTCTGTAAATCTTGTGAACTGCTTTGATGTGAAGAAGCCATTTCATCTTGATCAGGTAGCAGTCTAAAACATTTTCGTGTACTTGACTTGGTACCCTTTTAGAATATTGCTTGCAAAACCTGGTGCATTAGGGTACCATAATTAGGTTGTTAACCAGGATTGACTGTGGAAAGATCTATTAATATGTTATTTAATTTAATTCCTTTGCTACTTGTCTTGACCAGACATCTCATTGATCTGATGGCAGTGATCCCTAGTAATATTTGGCTCACTTTGTAACTAATATCTTATTTCTTTTCCCTAAAGCCTGAGCTTAATCCAAGCTTCCTTCCCCCTTTTTTGGTATCGAAGTCAAGAAAAATGACCAAAACTTTCTCATATCATATTCACATGGTTGCTAATGATATGATAATAAATGAATTTTGACTTTTTATTGTCCATGCCAATATTATGTATTGACTACACTTCTTTTCGAAGGATGTTTTCAAACTTCTTTTAGTCCTTCTTAGCTATATCTGATGAATAGGTATGTCTTAGAACTATATCAGATAATGATTGAAATATGGAAAACAATGAAAAGAACTGAGCTGAACAGGTATACATTAGTTTTGTGTGTGACCTACATATTATGCTGATTGGATGGTCATTAGACATGCCATCCAATGAAAATTTCATGGTCAAAAGATCCCTCACTGCCCGTATTAATTATACTACAAAGTGTTGGCTTGATGTCAATCCAAATTAGGGTACCTAATGAGCAACAAATGATTGATTTTATTTCAAGATCTTTTACTGTTCTCTACTTGCAGCGATCCCAACTAGTTTGGCATTAAGGCTTAGTTGAGTTGACTTCTAGTTTCTGTTCTCTACCTAAGATTTGCAATAAATTTCCTTGACTCTGGAGCTTACTATTTTTGGATGGCTTTGGTAGAGAAGGCATCCACCTAAAGGTTTTTGACGAGATAATTCTTAAAATTTGGTACTAAATCATACTCATTACCTGGTGGTGTTGTGTTAGGCTCGTTGTTGATCCAAACTATGAAGCCTAAAGAGTAGGGATCCGAAAGTTTTTCACTGATATCTGGTTTAGTCCTATAGTTAAGGTATCTGATAAATTTGCCTGGAGCCTACCGTCTTTAAGGTGGTGGTCGCTACAGCGCTAACATCCAGTCTAAAGTTCACAACCGAAATATTCGGAAACATTGATATAAAACAACACCTACCACCAATCGTTAGTTTAAATTTGTGACATGTGCTTCAAATATTCCTAGCACTCAACAGATTCGAATTGCCCTAAGTCATGTGGCGCATCCACAACAAGCATATTAGCTTTTCCATGTGCACCATATAGGATTTGTTTATAAATCTTGGATTCACATGTCTGTTAAAGGTGCTTACCGTGCAATTAGTTCTCCTTATTGCCACATATGCATCTCAGATTAGTGGTTTTTGGTGTTGGTTCACTCTAAAGTTTTATTTACCATTCATTTTATTCACACACCATAAAAGATCGATGTATCGTATGCTTACACAATCGCCGTATGGTAGTATTAGTAGTTTTAGTATCTTTCCACTCTCTGCAGGCAATTCACAACTCCCCTAATGAGCAACCTGGTCTTCATAAGTCAGTGAATATGACACAAAATTACGAGAAATAGTACATTTCAGAAGAAAACTGAAATGTAATCTTTATCAGTTCTTTTAAATAAGCTCTTTAGTTTTTCATTGGATGTGCATTGCATGTGCATGTATATTGGTTCTGCAGTCAATGAACTTGAAGATCTGTTGTGAATCCTTAATCCATCCCAATCAGTGTAAGATACGTCTCTCAAATATTGATGACATGAGAACCTTGATCGAAGCCATTGCATGACAATGGTGGCCTCCCTGGTGAGCACACAATTCCCATCTGTAGTTAATGCATCATTATCAGTTCCATCTTCATTCAGATATTGTGCTCGAGACAAATATAGAAAAATTTTGAAAGTGCATCCATCAATTACCAAACTTTTCTTTGGATGATGAGATCACAAGATGCACAAATATTCCTTTTACTTGAATCGGTCGGATGCATCAGACTTGATTGGATCACAACCATCTAGCATTATCCTTCTTGAATGAAACCATAAATAAAAGAAAATTTGATACCAAGTCTGACGCAAACTTTTCATTGGTTGAACGCATCACAAGATCCATCGGTCACTCTTCAAATCAGCATGATTTCGCCAAATGATTCATAAATTTCTGGGAAAAAAATATAATGACAAACATTTCATGGTTTAATGAGGTTGCATCCATCCATCTCATCCTCCTTCCCCTGCCGGGTTGACTGCAAAAGTCAAAATATGCTTAAAAGACGTCTAAGAATTTAATATTTGAAATTCAATAAAGTTTCTAAAGATAAAAATGATGAAAGTTGGGAAAGGAAAGAAGACAAAGGAAGGAGACAAGTGGGCACATGTTCAAAGTTTGGGTGGAATTATTTGGTTAGCCTTTGATTAGTTGGAACGAAGAATCGGTGAAAAATATGATCAGTGGGTTTGGCATTCTTGATAAAGAATCAATCTTTGATATTGCGTTGTTCAACGAGAATCCCGATGAGATCCCCGATTCCTTAGATGTTTGTGTTGGAGATCACAAATACTTGGTGAAACCTTGCATCTTGTGCAACCCCCTGCCTGCTCCTGTCCAACCTTGCAGAGACTGGGATGATGATCAAAGAAACAGGGCAGAATCACAGAGAACCTGCTGATTAACCTGATGGACGTGCCAACTCAAGTAGCAAATGCTAGGCTTGAAAGGGTGGTGGATGAAGCAGCTACAGCTTGAAATCTTGGCTTTGTGGAGTTCCTTCTGAACTGTTATCTATCTTGTTGGCGGTCTACTTCCCAAAAATTGACATACGAGGTTATGCAATCAGTTTTTCTGGATGCTATCTCAAAGATGAATTCTGGTGCATGGAAACCTGATGTGGCCTGGGATTTTTGTAATTACCTTGTGCCAAGTGAGAGCCCTACAATGGGATTTGCAGATTTTAGTTCAACTCAGTGAAATGACAGCACTGGTATGATAATTTAACTAAAATAAATATAAGACCTGGCATTCTAGATGGATGACCAATCAGTCTAGCTGGAAGATCACATTAATCGAACATGAATAAGCTTGGAAAATTTAAACTTGACATAATAACCATATAACGGCTAACACGCAGAAATTTGAACAGAAGGAAACAGTGAATCACCAAAACAAATGGTTATTGGATGTGAGCCAGATCAGAATTTACTTAAGAGTTCCAGGGCATGCATCAATGCGGATGTGTCATGAGGGCTCATGAGGAACCGTATAACAAGAGTGGATAGATGGAGGTGAGGAAACTGATGAATGACCGACCGTAAAGGAAGACAACGGAAGTCGAGAAGAAAGAACCAGTCATTGGGACAACTCAGCCTTTTAACCCACGTGCAACGGATAAAGGAAGAGCAGAGAAGATGAGAGAGAGCAAATAATAGGAAGACAACCTGGCAGAAACAGTAATCTCAGCAAAAAATCCATCTCTGTTTACCTCGAGGGTCTAATATAATCTTTGGAGAGGGCTAGCTAATGTTGTTGCAACGTCGGCTCTCCAATTTATTTGAAGCCCTTGCAAACCTTAATTATCATAGCGTTCCATCTAACCTTGATAATTTATTCTCTCTTTTTTTTTTGTATGATTGGTGTTCCCATGACACTTATTTCTGCTAAGTGACCACGTAATTTTTAAGTTGTCATGTGATTGACGTAGATGATGATCAATAGTTTGGACTTTCATTTGGAGACCATGTAAGAGTCCATTTCATGCATGCGTAAGAGACCTCAAAAATAGATGATCTTTTGGTTTATAGCCAATTTAGATGTTGTAGATCAGGATCAATGTAAGGGGATATTAGGTACCAAATCTCTAAAAAGCATTCTAGTTTCATCCATATTACATACTTTAAGATATTGATAGACATTAGTTCTATGGGGTTCCGATTTAGCTGGCCAATTACCTCTAACGTAAATCACACACAACCTACCAATAGGTGCATTTTACTGGTTTCATGCTTTGACTCACAATCCAATAAGTCAGTTTAAGTAGCTCAGTTATGAGTTAAGTTGGGTCAAGCTGGATCAATGGGTTTGGGTCAAGTATTCTAGCCTTGATGAGACAGTGTACACTACAGCATACTTCTTTTATTTGGATATTTTATCAATGAAAATTTATTTAACCCTTAAAAGGAAAATCTCATCGATAACGTAAGTGCCTTTCTGTATTTGCTTTTTCCAGTAATCTGTTCTAGCATTTCCGTTTTGTTACAGTACAATTCCAGCTTCTTTACTCAAGTCTAATCTGAAGCAATTGAATGATTTGTGCTCAGAAAGATTGGTGCTTCACGACAAATGGAGCTTTGAGTTCTTATGCTTAGTTGCAGGCATCTGGATAGCAGATTGCGGTTGGTGATTGTTTGTAGGAGGCTACAGGATTTTAAATCATTTAATTCATCTCTGGGATGTGGATAAGTTGCATCTCTTGCTCCCAAACGCAATATCGGTTTAGGTTTGTCTACTCCAGTCAAGCATTCAAACACGTAATGGTTGTGTGGTGAGAAAAGTTTTTGTCTTTCTTTATCCAATGGCGAAGTCATTTGTCCTTACAAAATCGATGGCCTCACCATTCTCGTTCAAATAATGTCCGAATACAGTGGCATTTGAGAGGTGAACTGACAGAAGTTAGAGAGCTCCAGCACGAGTTCTTCAGCCGTACAGATTGGGTACATACTTAACGTAGCCTACATAACAGCACGAGCGTCGACGAAATGTTTGCAGCCAGCTACCCGGTGGCATATTTGTGTATATATAATGGTTGATTTGCTCAGTTTGGAAGTTTTTCGTCAACTAATAAGGCCGCCCAATTTAGAAATTTCTGTGCACTTAATTTTGCAGATGATACAGTATATTTTTATCATGAGATCCATTTTGTCCCCGCACATAGCAGCTTATGTATCTCATTTTGACCTCTGCAGCAAGTAATTAAATGGTCCAAGTATTTGCACACGTGGATCATTCGATATGGTTCCCTTTGGATCCGAATTTGGCCTATAAGGACATGTAAGATGTTAGCTGTGCAAATGATACTGAGGTTCCAATAAAATTTCGACTATTCTATCATTTGCTTCAAAATATGTTGTCAGCCGGTTAAATGTTCATTGGAAAATCAGCAGGCAAATAACTCGGGCATTCCACTCCCAATTACTAGGAGGGTGCATCAACAGAGAAGTAATTTTATAGCCTAATCTGAAAACCTGGAAGACCTAATTGTCGGTTATCAAACATGGAAAAGAATGTTCCAAGATGTTGATGTTTCATTTCATTATGCCAAATCATGCCTAAACTATTCCATTGCCGGTTTCCAGTGTAATCATCTATAACAGATGCAGGAGGACGCAATTTATCTCCAGCCAGTACAAGCCATAGCAGAATTTGAGACAGGATAGAAATAAATCAATGAACACGTCCTTTGATAATGCCTGTGGGTATGGCACCCAACGCTTTAAGTACATGACAGACCCAAAAAAAAAACTAAAATACGAGAACCGGAGTCCAACGTGCATGCAGTACGTTAACCTTTTAGATTCTAAGAATATGTTACATGGGTAAAACTAATGTAAATTACATGGACTGGCAGAAGGGTGCATCACCCAAAGCTTCTAATCATACATGACACATGGGACAACAGATACTAAATTGACGGAAAAAAAAGTGTGTTAAGACGCTGCAAGTTCACTGCTGGTTACTTGAATTTGTTGGCTCTTGTGTCTGTGATTTAATACGAAATACCTTGCTCATCTGCTGCGGCTTATCATGCAGGCTCCTGGTGGGTATCTCTTGCCTGCCAGATCCACCCACATAAACCCTTGTTGGTTGTTTACCAGTCCAGTTCATAGGCACCTGTATGCCAAATCCATCCATATAACCCCTTGTTTGTTTACCAATCCAGTTAATAGGCGGCAACGGTGGTGGTGGCCCTGCATTCTGGATGTGCTGCTGATGATTGGGCCAGTATCGAGCATTCGGCATCCTTGGATGTGAGTGGAATGTTGGCCCCTCTTCAATTGTCAGATTAGATATTCCTGTACTAATGTTCCCATGGTCTTGAAAATTTGACTTCTGCATCCTGAAGTTCTGACCATATCCTTGGAAATCAGAAGCAAACTGAAATGGCCTAGAATTCGAGAAACCTTGTATGTTACAGCTAGGAGGGTTATAGGTAGAAGACCGATGACAATCCTTGTCCTCCATGAAACCTCTTTCATACCCCAAAGGTCCAGCAGGTCTGGGCTTGTTAACACCTCTTTCATACCCCAAAGGTCCAGCAGGTCTGGGCTTGTTAACACCTTGTGCAGCATTCCTACCTGGCACCTCGAACAATCTTACAGTGTTGTTGGATTTGATTTGTAAAGAATTTTTAACCAGACGATGTGCTGCTTCTCCTAAAACATGGCCAGAGAGGGTTCCAGACACCAGTGGCCTGGAAAAATCGGAAGTTCAATTTCACATCGAGTTTCCAAAATAAAACTGAAGATACTTCAACTGGCTTGTCTTGGTGGAATATGCAAGGGCAAGATAGTGTTTTAAAATGCCGTGCACGTGGCTGCACATGTGGATGTGGTATATTGACCCCATTGTATTTCGTATATACCCATGGTTATTATATATGATCACACAGCATATAGGATGAAAAAGGCAGTCTACTAAGCATTGCGCAACCGCATATGCGACCAACAAAGCATTTTGTAGTAGTATATGTAACCAGCCTAGTCTGCCTAAGCTAATGATTAGGTTTGATATGGATTTCAACTGGCCTAATGTATGTATGGATAATGTCTGTACATTAATTATGTGATAACTATTGCTATTAGGTATTAGGTAGCAAGCAGCAAGCACTAGTTATTAGTCGTTATCTTTAGTAAAATTGCTATTATTTATCCCAAAAAAAAAAAAATACTATAATTAATACTGTTTTATCATACTTAATATATTTATTTATTTTAAATAGTTAAAAAATAGCATCCAGATATTCTTATGAGACCTGCATACCTCCTATGCACTATGTCGTCCCCTGACCACCCATGTATTGAGAACACTTGCAAGGCATCAAGGTGCTGAAAGGGGGACGTTGCAAGTTACCTTGGAACCAAGCTGGTAGTTGAGGAGCTTTCTTTTGTTATTGTTTTAATAGAAGCTTAGATGGTGAAATGGACTTAAAAAAAACTTCTTTTCTTGAGAAAACTAATATACTTTTATTTTAGAGGCATGATACAAGAGGGTCGGCATATCTACCCATCCCTTTTTCTCTTCATGTCATCGCTTGCAGCCATCATACATTAGTGAACAGCTATAATTGATTAGGGGGAACCCAGTCCATACAGGCAAGTATGCACCTATCAAGACTACAGCATCATCCCTATAAAAGTGAATACTGACAAAGGTTGAGCTAGCAATATGAGTAATCAAGAGAATGAACAGATACCTCTCTCTAGCTTGCTGACGACGTCCATTATTGTCTTCATGCCATAAAACAGGGAAAGGTTTGATGTCCTGAGGTTTCAAAACCTGTGAAAATGAAGGGTTCACTTTAGTTAGCCAATTTATCTGAATTCTTGACACGGGATAGCGGGATTCTATAAAAAGGCTATTTTCAAATTCAGCCAACATTCTGAAGCAGACGCAGCTAGAAATAACAACCCACAAGTTCAATAAATGGTAGACTTTAACAATATATGGATTAAGGATGCAGCTATGATAAAGTGCTTACAGCATTTGATTGAACTCTGGGTAGCAGCACTGGAACATAGTACGTACTCCGTACCCAGAGTTTTGCTTACACATCATTATCATGATAATAACATTTCGGCCCAATACAGGGTAGACCAGTAAAGTTGATTAAAAAGAAAAATAACAATCTGTTATAAGAATGAAGTGCTCCAGCATGGAGCTAACAATCAACAGTTGGCGCAACATCCATATTCATTTTTTTAAAATGCTCAAGATAGAAAGTTCTAACATGAAACACGACACTTCCATGTATGCGTGCGCATTTGCATTGGTCAGGTAGGCAACTTTTACAGGCAGAAGGTCAAAATACAAATACAAAACTGAAAAATTCATAAATAATCTTATAATGTTAACCCGAGAGCCAATAACTTCAAACCCAATTAAGAAATTACAAGGTTTAACAATAGAAACCCTCCAGCTGACTCGATATCAATGTTCTTAAAATCACATCCACCGTGAGACTATGCCTAATAAAGTTACTAAACTAAGCCCAGATTTTGAACTACTGAACGTTGTTCCAGTTCTGGTCCAAGTACCATGAGAAATCTAACCTTGTTAAACAAACAAGCACAAATTAGCCTATTGGCAATTCTTGTTACACTGCAGTACTGGATCACACAGATAGTTGAGTTCTTGTACGGTTGCACCCTATCCACATGCTTGGTGCCGTCTTCATTCCCTATGGTCATCCCTTTCCATAAGAAAATGGTAACCCTCAAATTCAATAGCTCCTTAGATCAACTTTGAGAAACTGGACCTCCATGGAGAACCAAAGAAGGATAGCTCTTAGCAATCTAAAAAAAATTTCTGCAAGAATGCGGAAAGAGCAAAGAAGGGGAAAGAAAGGGCAATGTAAAAAGAGAGAAGAAGGAAAAGGATAGGTGGAGGAGAAAAAAGGAGAAGAAAGTGAAGGAGAGGAGATAAAGACATAAAAAGAGAGGGAAACAGAACCGGAGAAAGAAGTGCATAAGAGAAGCGGAGAAGAGAGAGAAGGGGATGGCAGGGGGGGTAATAGCACCCGTGTGGGAGAGTATACAAAGAGGCAGTTATGACCTCTTTTGTTTTTCTTTCTTTTTTCTTTGTTTTCATTTTGGTTTAACCTAATAGAATGAAAACAGCCTTTTGTCCATTGATATGACAGCTGATTCGATGGCTAGGGAGGCGATCAAGTCAGGCCCTACATGTCAGTTTTTTTATGCACGCATCCTTTCAGATTTTGTTTTGATTGTTTCTATTGCTCAGAACATCCTAAGAAAATGCCTTTGTAAATAAGCATTAGATTTTCTTTTATCTATGGCATCAGAATTAAGATGCCATGTACGTCCATCACTGTGACTGAAACACTTGACTTGGGTGTAGATGTCCGCATCCAAGGTATCTAATACTTTTGCCTCTGAAAACCCAACATGGGAACAATAAACCCACCATATGATACAAATATTTTAAATTTTTAATATGTAAATGACACTGAAATACATCAACTATTAAACTAAGGTACTCTTCAAGGGCAAAAAATGCAGTTCATAATATATTCTAAGAAAGAGGAAAACTCTCTTCACTAGAAGTGTCATCTAGACACGTGATGGAAACATCATTTAACATTTGAAATAGTTAATTATCCATTTTAGATACCTAGAATACTTTTGGCTGAAGTACAATTTCAAGGAATCTGGAGCTATGTGGTGTCAATTCCAAGTGTCTAGAAGCATCAGGACATCAAATCTAAAACTATATTGTTCAGGTAGCATTAATGTAGACAATACTAGAAATGTTGATTAACATCCAAAAATCCAAGCGATCACAGATTATGTCCTTGATGGCTTACAGCAACAGCAAATATGGTAGTGGAATTAGGAGTTATGGGAAGCTAAAAGCATTAAAAATAAATGAACAAATAAATAGTAGGTGAGGCTAAGAGGAAATTTAAATAGAATATTAAAAATTTACTAGTATTGTTACTGTACATGAGAAAAATGCATGAAATGCATTTGAACTGTAAACTATTAAACTCTCAAAAGCACCACCTCCCTCATTTCCTTTCAAGAAAACCTCCAAAAGGAATTCCTACTATCATTGTGGCAACCCTGGAATTTTATATTGTGAAATCTCTACTCTTTGCTCTTCATCCCCTCCTGACTCTTCTTCTGGAACTATAAGCGTATTTCCATTCTTCTATGACTCTGTTTTTCTCATGAGAGAATCAGAATGAGGGATACTTCCAATAAAATGGAGACCATCCATCCTGGTCCCAATTTTCTTTCAAAAAAAAAAAAAAAAAACACGAGTCCAATCCCGACCATCCATGACATGCACATGCAACTTGCTTCACTATAATTTGATATCGTTAGGAAATGCCTGATGAAAGCTATTTGGCTTCATAATAGGATTACAAATTATTAATGCATTTCTATAAGTACTTCCCTTTGAGAATCTAATTTGATCATGGCTATTGAACAAAAACTCCCACCAGCATGGAAATAGAATAATTGCATTTAAACAAAGTTACAACACAACATATTTAGGAACCTTCAATTGATAAATCTATGACATTTTTAAAAATAAAGAGCATCAAGGATAATTTCAATTCTCATGAATTGAAAGCTACAAACCACATTATCCTCTGTAATTTCTCTATGCATTTATTGCAAAAGTTCCTCCAAACTCTACTGTAGTTTACAACAACAAAACACTTATTCGTGTTTTCCTATTACGCCAAAACCATTCCTCCCCTTATCACCTGCCCACCCTTTTCATCTGACTCCAAAGAAATCTGCTAAAGCCCGACATAAACTGTTCTATCTGACTAAAAAAACCCACTATGTTCTCATGTGGTCCAACTTCCTTCTGCTACCCATTATTTTCCTTGATGGATTCTTATTTTCAGCCCTGGGGCTCTTCTCCAAGTTTACAAAGCCAAATAGACAGGAGGCTTCAATAGCATGTCACTATCAAGAACAAGGTATTCCCTGTGACCTATCAACATGTCCTAAATATGTTACTATTAGAGGTAAAGTATTGCATTATTTTGGTCTCCCAAATTTCACCAAGTCTTCTCCCAAATCCCAATATCAAGAACAAGTAAAGCAATCCATCTCATACCAACACTAGGATACATTCATTTTAGCATCTCTATGCTCGCCAATTGACCAAGATAAATAAAACCAAGGTTTGAAACCAGTTCTGATATGGCCAAACGAAATGAATTTCATTTTTGACAGTTTCAGATTGTTCTGGTTCTATTTTCAGTTGGAAAGCACAAACAACTCAAAAGTATGAATAAAATTATAAAAAATTCAAAAAGTACCAAAAAAATTTAAATATCATTTTGAAATGTATTTTACTGTTTAGCACCTCCATTATATTTTGAAATGTATTTTACCGTTTAGCACAAACAAAGAAAGTATGTTTAAATATTAAAATTTAAAATGTAAATAGAAACATATCACGTCAATGTCTAAGTACAGTCTAACACACAACAACAGACATGTCTATGGGATTTTCCCTTCAATAGCCTAACCAATATCAAAAAAATAATAATTTTTCTCTCAATATGGTCAGAATCTAACATATCAATGCTCTCAAATCTTCTCAAAAGTTCTCAAGTCCAATTTTAATCCAGAAAATATGCTTCCAAATAGTTAAAGATAAGTAATAAATGATAAAAAGCAAGACTTCAAATCATGTGGGTTGAGGCCGTCCCAGCTTCTCATTGGAACAAGATGTGAAGCCATCCGACCCCATCCTAATGCTTGGGACCGGGGATGTCAATCAAGATGTTCTAATGGTCCCATCTCAACACCTAGGATCATGGTCGGCAGAACCGTCCCGAACCATCTAGTTTAGGGCATGCCAAACCATACCAGCAGCCAAGTAGGACAGTTTCAAAATGAGAAGGAAAGAGAGGAAAAGAAAGGGGGGAGGGAAGGAGAGGGAGAGCGAGAGAGAGAGAACCTCTGAAGGCCATTGGAGGCCCACTGCGCCTATTAGAGAGTAGGCAAGAGGGGGAGGGGGAGGGGAAGGAAAAAAGGACATTGCCGACTTTACTTAGAAGTAGAGGGAGAGGGAGAGAGAGCCTCAGAAGGCTGTTGGAGGCCCGCTGCACCGGTTGGAGAGCCGGTGAGGAGGGGAGGGGGGAGGTAGAAGGAAACCAATGACGTTACCGACTTCACCCAGTACCGTGAAAGAAAAGAAGATGACGAAATAGGGCATCCACCCCTATTTCGATCAGATGCCTTGGCCCTTTAGCAACCTCGATGAGCTTCTAGCGCCCCAAGCGGGCCTCTAAAGGCTCTTTCACTCTCCCCTCTCCTTCCCTCCCCCCTCTCTTTTTCTCTCTTTCCCTCTCCCTCCTCTCTCCTCACTGGCCCTCCAACGAACACAACGGCCCTCCAACAGCCTCGATGGACAACCTACCTCCAAAGGCTCTCTCCCCCACTTCCTCTCCTTCCCCACCCCACTCTCTTTTCCCCACTTTCCTTCTCTGGTTCGAGCCCGGTACGGAAATGGTATAGGACATACTGAACCATGCCGACCGGTCCAAACCCCAATACCAGCACAGCAAATCTTGCTTGGGATGGTACCCTATTCTAGTATCATGCAGTACATGCCACAAGGATTTGAAACCATAATAAAAAGTTATAATAATCTACGCAAATATAAAACAAATTTGGCCCCATAATTTAGCTTCGAATGAAACTACAAACTAACCCACTTTCCAATCATCTAGGCTGAAAGCCAGATGTCATCAGTTTTGGTTACAAACACACATCAGTTTGGTTTCAAATCTCTTAATGAAACTTCAAACACTGAATGAAAGATGACTGAAAATATTGGTAGTGACGTCTCTATGAGTGACTTATTGGCTTCCTTAATATGAAATTCAGTTTCTATTTAGTGAACCAATTTCTCATGGACGAGCCAAAAATTTGATTCAAAGAAAAATATTCAACCAAGTACAGCCATTATACATATAGAATACTACCAATTGCTTTGTTTGCTCTGACTCCTTGCATACCTCGCATAACACCTAAGAGACAATCATTCACTTCAACAATCCAAATATTAACGATTGCATAGTCTTCTACCTAAAGGATCTTTTTTATTTTTTTTTGGTGGAGATTAGAAAGGGATAATAGCCAAATCCCACCTACACTATACGCATCCCACCCCTCAAGGGTTTTCCAACCAGAATCAAACCCCCGCCTCCTTGCCCAAGTGGCATGGGGTGATACCAACCATGTAAGCACTTGGTAGTCTACCTTAAGTTTATATTATACTCTCATTTTTTAAGTAGCATATGGAAAACAAAGTTTATTAAGTCTCTATTCAAATTAATTAATTACTCCAGAGCACAGGCCACATTGAATCCAAGAAAAAATATTATACCAATCATAGCCACAATAGGTACGGAACACTACCAGCTGCTTTTTGATTCCTTTCACAACTATAGGGCATCTATCCACTTCACAAAGCCAACAATAGTTAGCTCGATCATCATTGTCATCAACGTGAGGATTAGATAAGAGAGACATCAATTATAGGTTTGCCAAGTGAATAGAAGTAGAAAAGAATTTATATTAAGTGGTCAGATTTTAGTGTAATCTCAGTTAACATAAATTTAGAAATTTTAATGGTTAGATATCTATTTCCTTGGATAATCTGAATGATAAATTTGCAATATGGTGCAACTTGTTGGAATCTTCCATATAAAAAATCCAATAAAAAATGTTTGTAATGATAAGGAATAGATGATGATCAACTTTTGTGGGGATCAGCAGCTCCAACCATTAGTCATGTAGTATTTTATTAGAGATCTGATTGATATAGGACAGATAGAGGGAATTCTTCCTTTAAGCCTTTAAAAAGAGTTTAACTAGAAATTCTGTGATTCCCAAAAGAAAGGATGCATATGAGCAGGCTTCTACTGACTGATCAAAGGGGACAATAAAAATGACATATGAGCCATGATTGGACCTGAACTCATGCAAAAGTATGTGTTTGGGGGGTTCAGATGCTATAGAGGGTCTAGGAACATGTTCCAGCATATGCATCACTAGGTGTGATCACGAAGAAAAGAAAAATCAGCATAATGCTGACAAGCTATCAGCTATATTCTAATTATAACTTGCATAAGTTTTGTTTTTCAATTTTGTTGTACAAACTTTATTTTCTTCTATATAATTACTTACATGATTTTCCTTACAAGTATGGCCATATCAATTACGTCCATGGTCTACCTCTCAGTCCTTCATAGAAAATATGCAAGTTGGCACCATGCAGAGAAGAAGAAGAACAGGAAGAAGAATGAAAACAGCAGGGGTGTCCCCTATTTCTGCTGAACCGCCCAAGAAGGATGACTTACTAGATGGAAGAATCAGGTGGTTGGCTGATTGGAGCCCTAGTTCCAGCGGCTCTCTCAATTGGGAAGTAGGAATCCTAACCCGCCTCTCTCTTGACATCTACCTATCTCCCCCTTTGTATCTTTCACCCTTTTGGCCACAAATCTCCAAATCCACATCACAATAAATGCTGAGATTTAAATGTGATCAAGCACATTTTCTATGCCTGCACTTTTTCTCAAGGTTCTAGAAAAAAAAGACATGCTCAAGGTTTGCCATATCAGTCGGTACCAATATGTATCATATTGTACCGGTACACGATACTAGAGGCGTACTGACATTCGGTATACTGAACCTGCCCCCATACTAGGCATACCGACATTATAATAGAATGGTAAAGATAGAGGGTCCAATACCGAAACAGCGAACCTTGGGCATGCTTTTAGCACTTAAGAAATGCTTAAGAAAAGGGGCCTCACCTTGGGGTAGGCAAGGCACAGCAGTTGGGCATTGTGTATACCTTGCGCCTAGGTGTGTCTTTGACAACTTCGGTTATAATAGCAGAGATTTAACCTTGTTTGATGGTAAAAATTGTTTCTTACAAAACAAAGGTGATAAAGATCACTTGTGAATAAAATGCAGGGCTGACAACTTTGTGGAAGATGATCACTAATCATGGATCCCATCAAGTGGGGGAAAATGTCCAACTAGAAATAATCGTCAGTCAAGATGTTTAACAAATATGAAAGATTCTCCAATGGAGGATTCTAACGGTAACATGGTGGCATGTGATCCCAATAAAAAAAATGCTATCTCCACAAGTACTTCTACCAAGGTTCGCTGTGACAATGCATACCATCCCATACCGAGCATCCCGTACCTTATTGGTACCAAATTGAGATTAGGTATGGGAGGCGTACCAAGCCTCAATACACCTAATAGACCATAGTATCAGCTGTACCAACATTAAACCAGTATGGTACCGGTACAAGGTTCAATACTGAGTTGTGAACCTTTACCTCTATGTTTTCTTGTTCTTTTTCTTCCAATTCTAACTTTATTATTCATGACTCCAACACAAGTACAACGCCGAGATGGGGCGCTGCAACTCCAGGTACTTATCTTTCTTCTTTCACATGAGGCACCACATCCCTAGCATATTCCCTTTTCCTGAATCCTTTTCTATTTGTCATGTGCAATGCACGTGTTGAATGTGAGTCCACTAGGATTTGCATTTTTATTCTTTTATCTCATTATTGCTTTCCTAATTTCCTTTTTTATTTGCTAATATTTTCCTCTTTAGATCATATGTAGAGGCTACAAGATCTCAGGTTGACACTTCAAATGTCTTCTCGAGAAGAATGTAATTTCAGATAGTTGATGAGTTGCTATCATTAACTTATTTGAATCCATTGATTCTCTATTGGAGCAAAGATTCAATTGCTTGGAGTGAGTCCAAGCTTTACATTTTTCTTCCACTAGTTATGTACCTTTTTTTCGATTCTAGCTACTCATTTTTATTCTTTTCTGTCTTCCCTCCATTAACTAGATGCCAAATCATAATTCTTCACAATAATACGAAATTCTCTCCTTAAACCCCTCTAGTATTAATCATAGCAATCTTCAAGAACCCCCTTTTCTTCAGTTTTAAACTTTGGATAACTAAACCCTAGATCCCCAATCCCCACAATAAAACTAATCACCCAATTCTACTTAGAAAATTGACTGCGCTAGTTTGTCTTTAAGAAAAGCAGTTCTCAACTAATATATGCAGCAACTTACAGGTTCTATCCTAGCATCCCAAAGCCCCATCATCCTAAAATTTTCTTTCCTAGGCTGCACCAAATCACCACTTATCCTTCATTCTGCACTTTTCTGTACTACTGCATATTCATGGCTCATGATCATCTCTGATTTGATTAAATGTGCATAACCATATGCTGAAAATAAGTGAAGCAAAATGAACCCAAGCTATTACCAATGCCAAACATAGTTTACCGATTGTTGCCAAATTATCACAGAACAATTAGTAAAATAGCACTGCAGAAGTACCTTTGCAGGCATGATCACACCTTCAGGAGGTTCTGGTATGTGCTTGTGGTGCTGGGGATTAAGATATGTTGCATTCCTGCAGAATTTCAGAAATTTATTGCAGCCGAGGCTTTCCCAACCAAGAAACACTATTTTCCTCGGAATGAAACACAGTAAAAGATTGATTGAAGACTTACAAGACTCTGTTATTTTCAACAGAACTTAACCCTTTGACTGGTACAGGTACAAGTGTGTTACAGTGGTTCCTCTCACATAAACAAAGGAATCCGTTCATTCCATTACTGCAAAAATGGAAATAAAATGATTCGGGCAAAGGGCCAGGAGGAGGATGGCACAAAAAACAGATGCATATATAATAGTTCACAGCAAAAAAATAATTCAACATAATTGCATAATACATGGAACCCTGACCTAACACTTGTGTCAATTTGAATAAAAAATAATGGCTCCTGTGTTGGTAGTGGACACATTTGATATAGTAAAACAACTTGTGCAGACAATGGATGACTATCATGGACATAAATTATGTCAAACATTATTTTATTTCGAGATTTCTCTTCTTCCTGCAGAAACACTACCAATGCATAAGAATTTCGGGTAGATGCCCAGGAAACCAAAAGTTAGTGCAACACAAAATCTAAATTTCAAAATAAATAAATTAAAAGAATCCACATTCCCCACACCATTAAAGTGTATTCAAGCTTTTTTGTTTCAGCAAGCAACCGTCTCTCATCAATGAATGGCAGTTTTGCAACTCCCTGGAACCATGGGAATAAACAAATATAATCCTCTCTCAAATAAATATATCAAAGATAAGAATCTAAACCAACTGCATAAACCTGCATGAGTTACCTGCCATGCGAAGCGTTTACCATTCATGTCTATCTCAAAATCTGAAGATGATGAAAAAGAAAATTTTTTAGAGCACAATAAAAAAAAAATAATCCGCAATTAAAATAGTATCAACATGCTCGACACATTGAATATAGATTTCAAATTCACAAATGTCAACATCAGATAATAAAGATAGACTGTACCAAAAAGCAAAGACACCAATTCATAAAACCTACAGAAACTGTTTCAAAGAATTTCACCTGTGGGATAAAAGGTGCTTAAGGGTGATCCTGGATCAGTCATCAATGCCCTGTAATGCTCAGGCAATGCATTTGAGCTACAGGAAGCAGAAAACCTCATGATTAAAAGTTTAAAACCACATTGAAGAACTTCCATGTCTCAAGATGACACCTTAACAAGAGGCAAAAATATGTAGCAACTCAGTTTCTAACCTGGCAGCTGGAAGTGTTCCCATTAGTTGATCAAATGGCTTAAAAGGTTGACCCAGAAAAAATGTTATCTCCGAATCAGCCAATCCTTTGAGATCAGATGCAAAAGGGGCATAATGATAGGGGTAGAACCTGAGTAGAAGAAAAGAAAAATTTGCAACTGCTTATGCATTTTAAATCTTAAAGTGCATTTAGCACGATTTTTTCAATATTACTGGAAGAGAAGAGGGAACAGCTTAGTTAAGGTACAGAATTTTATGTGAAGTTTCAGGACTTGCTTAAGCTAGACAAATGAAAATGGAAGTCTTAACCAACAAGTTACATCCAATCTATATGGGATCAAAGCCAAAATTGAGGTATAAATATGACTGTAGAGTAGCAGCTCTCATCCTTTTGTTAAGCAATGAAAGGGTACCAAATCCTTATACTTCTTCAGACAAAAGAGGTGTTTCTGCAACTGATATGAGTATATGACATATGAATTGCACCAAATAAGGATGAATCACTTTGACATGGTATGCACTTGTGCAATGAAGATCTGAGAATGCTCAGCATGAAGGGCTGTTGAAGTTGTGCAAAAGGAGCAAAGTTGAGATGCATAATTTTCAATCCCCATTCACCGAACCAACCCAAACCGGCTGGTTCGGCTTATACTGAACCGAACCAACACCAAATCGGAATGGTTCCGTGTGCAGCTTAGTTTATAAACCACATCCTCCTCTCATGTTCGGCTGAAGCTTTGAGAAAGCACTCGCCCTCTCTTCTCACTCGATCACTCCTCGCTCATGCGCACTCTCCCCCATCTTCGACACCAACCAATGCCGAGGTAAGTCTCATCTCTCTCCCTCCCTCCCCCCCCCCGCCCCCCCCTTATTTTTTCCTCTCCTCCTCTCCCTCTCCCTTCCCCTAGTTCGGTACACCCTAGCTCAGAACGTATGTAGTATTGCACCAAACCGATTGTCGACTAGTACGAGCGTCAGGCAAAACTTACTTTAAATATGTGAGATAGTGAGGAAGAGTTCTGGAAATTGCTTCAGTAAAACCGAATCAGCCCTAGCTTGGAACGATAGGAGAATAAGCTACCAAAGCCAACTCAAATAGTTGGAATATGGTTTGACAGCTTTCATCATGGTTATAGTAAATGTGGGTAGAAAATTGCATAACTAGTTATTTAGGATTTGGAAAAACTTTTAGCAAACAAAATGCAGCCCACAATAGAACAAGGACATACCAAGTTGATTCAAATACTTAGAATAAGGCTTGAGGGTTATCCGTACTGTTACATATAAGTAAATGCATGAAAAGTATGCATAATCAGGTTTTTGGTATCAAAATAACTTACCACTGCCAAGAGCAGACACCTTGGTAGTAATATCTCATAATCCAGCAAAGGCCTTCTACATATTTTTGGACCTGTAAAGCAAGACTATTAATGTACCAAATAAGAAACAAATTTGTCAACCTAGTCTTTGACATATCGACCACTCTGGCTTAACAAGCTTAGGCAATGTTGTAAAAGGCAGCTGGCGTTGCCAAGTGCTCTATGGAGATGTTTGTGGGTGCACATATGTGGTTAGTGTTCTTCAAAAATATATAAAATTAATTAAGATCCATAAATATTCAGTAACAATAAGAACAGCAGCAGCAACAGTGATGATAGCCAACGATTAGTACTTACTAATTACTGAATACCTAATAGAAATAATTGTACCAACCTCACCATCAGACTGAACCAACCCAGCCTGCATCGGCCTACATAAGAGTGCACTACATAAGCAACCGCACAATGCTAATGAAGCCACTATTAGGCTCGTATGCCACAGACCACATACAATAAGTGCAAATAGGGAAAGCAGTGTGGTCAAGGGACTGCATCAACATTTGTGACTGCATATACTGACTTTTAAAGCACCAAGCACAGGAAAAGATCTATTCCCCCACACAACTTTGGGTGATGATTTAATAGCCTGAATTATTATTTGAAGAAAAGAACCAATACAATATCCAATAGCTTACTACAATAACTTAAAAAATTTTGTCATCCTCCTAATGCTTCAAATGTTGTTCTACAAATAATATACATCAATTTCCCATTATTTGCTATTTGAACCTAGGTCAAAGTCTAGCATAAATGTTTTGAATTCTGGCATACCAAGGTGCCTATATTCCATGTTGATCTTCAGTTATGTAAATTACGTACAATTTTAAGACCCCAAAAAAAAAAAATCTTGGGCAATTTTAGATTCATGAACTAAAATCCAAGCTTTATCAGAAGTATGTGTGCATATTAGCTTAAGAACAACAAGTGTTTCAAGAAATCCAGTAAGAAAACTCAAGCTTAGTGATAGAAAATGACTCACAACATCTTTTCTGACTTCATCAATGGACATTGATTCTTCTATATTGAATTTCTCAGCATGGTACCTTTCTTTGTACCCAGTTTCCCCTAACTTTACCTGAAAAAAGGATCATCACAATCAAAATCAACAAAAAGGCTATGGTTAGTGGGGGAAAACATTCCAACTGCAAGTTTCAAATATCTTCACGAGCATGTATGCAGAAAATCAATGTCCCTTTTTGCAATCAAACACCATGTACTTTGACTGAACAGTTTATCAAATGTTTTGCATAAAGTTCCAAAGATAAAGATCAGCAAGTAAATCAAGTTCATGAAGGCACAAGAATGATGGTAATGATGCCTCCATAAGTATAGCATTAACTTTATTAATCAAAATTGCTCAACTTGTAAAAACATATCAAGCCTTACAAACCAACTTGAGACATGAACTTATAATTTGGAACCATAAGGTGCTCTACGATTTGGTCAACAAACCGTATGTCAAAAGATGCCAAATTTCCTATAAGATTTCCCTTACCAAAAATTTGTATTTGGCATGTAGTACAAAAATAGGTTTAGAGGTTTTAGACTCACTGTCAGAGTGGAGAAAAAATATCTCAAATAATTTTGGAGATGGGAGTGCCTAAGAAGCATCTGGATACATGAATGTTGTAACCACCAAAGATCGGTAAAGAATACTCATGAATAATAGCTTTGCTTTCAGTTTAAATCTGATATTTGGTCTGAATTATGTGTGGTCTCAGATTATTCTGGCAGCTGATAAAAAAATAAAAATAAAAATACAAAATACAAAATAGCTCCAATCTGCTTCCATATTTGACTTTGAGAAGAAATCCTATAGCAGAAATTACATGCAGCATAAAAACAATGATCAAAACAAGATTAAAATTATTCAGCAGAGTACCGCAGTATGCGGCAGTCAAGGGACAGCAGGGCATATGAGCAGCATCCGGGCTGCATATGGGCATATGCGGTAAGTATTTTTAAGTATATAAACTAAATAAAGTATATTAAGTATAATAAAAGCAACAATAATGATATATTCCATGGATAAAGGAACAATGACAACTAATAATTAGTGTTTATTAGTTAGTACTTAATACTAATAGCAATAGTTACAACATAAGTGAAACTCATCTCCTTTAGCATGAACATGCTCTATCCACATGGGCCCACATAAGAGTGGGCACAAATTTTGCACCATAATACTAAGTGGTCACATATGTAGCTGCATGATGCTAATTTAGCCACACAAATAGCCACATAATGCTAAATCAACTGTCTTTTCAAGCCATATATGGTATAACCACGTTTAGTAACTATTTATAGGCAACATGCTCCAGTTAAGGGGCTGCATGCGCATATACGGCCACATATGCAGCCCGTCCACCACAGTTTAGAACACTGATATTCAGCGAAAATTCAAAAAGGAATGTTGACAGAGAGACTAGAATTTGCTTAGCAAAAAAATTATATTGTGGATTGAAGGTCTAATTAGTTTTTGCCCAATCATGTGTCAATATAGCAAATCTCTAGCTTCAATTAGTTTTAGCATTAAAGGATCTATAACAAGGATCGTTGTACTAGTACTAGGGCCAATAATGGTCGGCCAGCAGCATGATTCGGTACGCCTCCATGCCGTTCCATGCCGAACCTGTACCAGGAGCAGAGAGGACAAGGGAGAGGGAGAACAAAAGAGAGGAAAAGAGACAAAAAGGGGAAGGAGAGGGAGAGAGAAGAAGGGAGGGAGAGATGGTAAAGGCCTGCAAGGGCCGGCGCAGCATGGCTCAACACAACACGGCAGAGAGGGGGGGTAGAGGAAGAGCATGAGAGAGAGAGAGGGAGAGAGAGAGAGACCATTGGATGCCCGCAAAGGGCCGGGAAGTGGCACAAAGGGGGCGGAGGAGGGGCTCCGCCCTCTGGATCCTTGTTCCATTTGAAGCAAGGATTCGTCGGGGCCCTCTTTTTTTAAAATCTTAGGCAAAGTCGACAACCACCTTGTCAACTTCACTTAATATTTCAAAATAAAAAGAAACAGGTTTTTTATTTTGGAAATATTAAGTGAAGTCGCCACGGGGGTTGCCAACTTCACCGACTTCACTTAAAATCTCCAAATAAAAATAGCGGAATGACAGACCCTATTTTGAATGAAACAAGGGTTTGAAGGGCGGAGCCCCTGCTCTGGCCCTCCCCAGCCCTTCAGCAACCTCCATCTCCCTTCCTCTCTTTTTCTCTTTCCTTCTCCTTCTTTTTCTCCCCCTCCTACGCCGGTTTCTTATTTTGAATGTCGAAACTGCCCTGATCCACCATCGGCATACCTTGATAAGACCCGAACCAGAAAGTTCGGAATGGTTCCACATTTCTTGAGTTATAAATTATTTAAAAGATGTATAGAATATGGCTATAACACAAGCCAGTTGTTAACATTGATTATAACTTGATTTAACAAGAATCCTGTGATATTCGTCATAATTTTGAGCACAAGTAGTTAACTTGGATCTATTTAATTTATTTCATAGACTATTACATATATATATATATATATATATATATATAGGGGCAAACTTGGGTAAGGTCGATCGGATTTGGGTTCAAATCCAGTCAGGTCAAAACTCTATAATAGGGTCCTACATCGATGATTCAAGTCGTTGGATGTGATTTACTACCTCAAAACTGCTTGTAGACCAAAAATTATATGATTTGAAGACCCCTAACCTATGCATCAAGTGATCAAAAAATACATCTAATTCAATTTTATTTAAGCTGTCCAATTTTTGACTATTTGATATATGGGCTAGGAGTCTCCATATCACATGATTTTTTTATGTGCAAATAGTTTTGAGATAGTAGATCACATTCAACAGTTTGGATTATTTATATAGGATCCCTATTATAGAGTTTTGACTTGATCGAATCTAAGTTCAAATCCGGTCGACCTGACTCTACACACATACACACATTTACACACACACACATTTACATATACATGTGCATATATGCAAAAATACATACATATGCACATGCACACGTACACGTATATGCATCCATGTTATGATCTCTGTTCTTCTCATTGAACATAATTTGCATTATTACTATAACATACTCGCAAATGAATCCCATTAATTTCTCTCTGTTTAGAAAGTAATAGTTCCCTTCATGCTCATTCAAAAATTCATGCACATGCTTACAACCAAAATGAGAAAAACACGAACCTTGTCTAGGGACAGAGACTGAAGATTTTCAGGGGTTTCTTTCTGCATTTTAAGCTTTAGCTCTTCATTATTTTCAATTGCCTGAGATGCATCATTAAAACATTTATCAACAACTACGATAACAAAACCTTGACAGCAAGATGAGTCTTACACTAGAAAATGAAAAGCCTAGTAGCAGCAAAGCTTCTTGGGTTACATAACAATTAACAAGTCAGAGATGGTAACTTGATAAAAGCACATTCAGGAAACAATAACCAAAGGGAAATCCTTATTGCAAATCAAAAAGCAGCAAACAAAAGAAAAGGGGTTGTACTCAGAGATTAATCAAATATAATCAAAGATCTACACAAGCAATTTAAGTTCAAACTTCAAATTTCTACTAGCATCCATTGAATTTGATCTACCAGAATTCCTTGTAGTTATTCTGAAAATTAAAAATAAGTAAACATGAGCATTGCTGAAAGGACAACTAGTTTGTGGCTCAAAGAACATATATTCTGCTGCACGTATGCATATATACATACATGCATAGTTGGACTATGTGCTAAATGTCAAATTTTTGATAAAAGCTTAATGATTCAAAACTCAAAGATGAACCCTTCATGCATGCATATACACATCCGTGCATAGACTACACACTTAATGGACATCATATCATACTGCATGCACGCATGCTATGTATATATACACATGAATAGTTGGACCACACGCTAAACACTAATTTTCTGGTAAAAGTTTAACAATTCAAAATGGAAAGGTGGGTGCTTTAAATTTGAGATCCAATATGTTGACTATGATCCACATTATTAAAAATGTACCAAACCAAAATATCATATGAATGGACTTCATACATGCGCATGAAATGAAGTTTTGCTATGATCCAAGCATCAAAAGCCATTGAATTTCAATGTATGCATGTTCTCAAATATGCATACCAAGACCACATCACCTTTCAATTTACATGATCTATCATGCATTTTTAGCGCACTTGAAGAATTGTTACCATCTATTTTTGCACCTACTTGACCAACAGGCAAGATACAACATAAACCCATGATTTCCAGTTTCTTGAAACTTCTAATGGCTGAGATCACAACCAACTGAATTTTAGTTCGTAATTGTAAAATTTGCCATCTCGGTACCAGATCTGTACCTTATCATGCTGGTGCAATGCCAGAACTCCTGGTATGTGAATCAGTTCGACATACCGAGACTCGGCATGCCCCTCATACCAAGTCTCAGTTTGGTACCTACATGGCATGGTACACCCAATACGGGGCAATATGTACCGGTATGACAAACCATGGTTCATACATGTTTTATGATATGTAGATCACAGCTCGATGTACATCTAGTGCATGCATCATGGTCCACAATTTGGATTCTCAATTTCCATCCATGACTGAAACCATTTGATTTCATTTTTCAGAGCAATTTTAAAAAAATTATGGATCATGACAAAATGAAGATTCTCAATTTTGAATAGCCTGTTTTGTAATTTGCATTGACATAATTAACATTCAACTTACCTCAGATGGATTCTAGCCCAAGGTTGTTAAGGGCGCCAGGCACTAGACAGGGTCTAGTGCCTGAGGCACTAGGCACTGAAAAAGCAAGCGCCTGCTTGAAGTCAGGAGCTATTTTTTTAGAAAAAAATAGAAAATAAATATAGTCTATTCTAAAGCTAAAAATTTTCATTAGAGTTTATTGTTCTAATGATCTAATCCAAAACTAAAAGTTTTCATTAGATTTTTTATCTAAACACCACACCCAAATAATAAAAACTTTTCTGAGTTTTCTGTTTTCTCCGTTACTTATAGAGGGCAATCTATTGTTCTATTCTAAAAGTCTAAAACTAAAAGTCTTCATCAAATTCTATGCCTAAGTTGTCATAATGATCATCTTCTCCATCATCAAATAGGTCATTCTCTATGTTCTCCTCAATTTCTTCTTTTGAACTAGACTAATGTTCTTACATGTAGTTATGACAATTTAATGTCCTTTATAAAACCTATTTGTCTCTTAATTTCTTTTAATAAATTACTTAAAGTACCCTTTCTTTTTATTCTTTTAAAGGATTTATCTATTACCCATAGCTGTAATTTCAAATTGAAGTGAATTGTAGTTGTTAAATTGGAAGCTAAACAGCTAGGAAACAACCAATTTTAACTGAGCACCAAAGGCGAGCACCTTGCGCCCGCTCCAGGCAAGCATCTAGGCAGTAAAGGCGCTCGCCTGGCTGAAGGCGCCTTGCCTAGAGGAGGCTGAGGCGCTTTCAGCAAAGGGCGCCTCGCCTGAGTGCCTAGACACGCCTAGGCGAGCCCCTTAATAACACTGTTCTAGCCCAATCACCATGTGTACCAAGATTTATTGTACCCATCAATACCGTATGATACTAAGCATACCTCACCATCATACCGTATCGACACTTGGTATGTTGAACCTTACTAAATCGTACCATTAACTGATACTATAATAGGATGGTACAAGTCTAGAGTCCGGTACACCGAGATGGTGAATCTTATGTGTACACTCACGTGAGAACAAGGACAGAGGAATAGCTCTTTCCTCAATTTATCCATTTTTCATAACAAAGGCCTGCTTCTCTATGCATCCTTTGATTCATGTCGTCAGTCAATATGTAGCCTATATGCCTATGAGATTATCAAGACTTCCATTGCTCTTCATTATCAGTCCCTCAAATTCCAAATTTACATCAAGAATGTATCTTGCAAAATTGTAACAGACACTGGCTGCAAAGGGCTTGAAATCATGAACTGTTGCCACTACAAGTTGCACAAGAAGGCCCAATAAATTGAAGCTTCTCAACCCAAGGATAAGTTTTCCCCAATGCAACAAATTGACAAAATTAAATGGAGTCTCATTGTTTACTTTGTTATTATTGTAGATATTTGGAGCTTCTAAACTGAATGGATATATTTTCTCCCAGTGCAGCAAATTAATGGAACTATGCAGAGTCTCACTGTTTATTTTCTTATTACTAGTGCCTTGCACATGCATCGCACAAGCCTATTCAAGAGAAAGAGGAAAGGAGGAAGGAAGAGGAAGGGCGGATGGGTGCGGTTGAAGCATGGCAGGCCCCACACTATGAAAAACTTGGGAATGGAGATACACCCACCAATTTCACATTATGTGTACTTTATATATAATTTTGGCAATTAGTCACGTGAGAAGTCAGAATTATTTTATATAGTTTGTTGCTTTAGATATTCATAAACTAAGTTTTAAGTTTTCAGTTACTGGAATAGTTTTGAATAGGAAAGTGGAGTTTCAGGGAAGAATAGTTTTGAATAGTTTCTAGGGAGGAATCCTTCTGGGTGTGAAACATCTTCTTGGCGTGAAGATGCGAGACCCGTGGGGCGTGGACACGTGCTCCATGCAATAGAGACGCAGGATCCATGTGAGATGGAGTCGCGAGACCCTTCAGAGGAGACTCGGATTCCATGGGATGGGATGCAAAATCGAGGCATGGGTTTCAGGGAAGAGAGAATCAGAAAAAGGTCTCTTTTTCTTCCTCTTCCTCCTCTAGTCCATCTTCCTTAGAGAGTCTGAGAGATCGATGGAGATCAGCAACATTAACCATCAAGAGATGTCTTCTGCAAGAGAGCTAGCACCCCGACGAAGATGCAGGCTTCCGATCAGATTCAAGGGTCTCGATATCCGTAAAGGCCGGATGCGTGTACAGCTAATCGAGAACCTCGGAGTATACCACGATCATCAGCTACGGTGTTCATCGACCCGTGCAAAGGTATGGAGATCTGATCTCTGGTTTAATTTATTTTAGATCAGATTTTAGATCGAATAATTTCATATTCATATGATAGATCCTAGGTGGTTAGCATATTAGATATGATGCATGTTAGATTAAAATTGGTTTTAATCTAAATTTAATTTCCGCTGCGATTAGATTAGAAAATCTAAAAGTTTTAAAATGCATGCATGTAACCACATGAAAATCCAATAGTGATATCAAAGCCACGATTCTGATATGAACATGAAATCGATTCAGATCTGAAATTTGATGTGCAAAAATCAGATCTGAAATTGATCAATTGTTCGACATGAATGATGTTGAACATTAAAATTGTTAGATCTGAAATTTCTACATGTTAAATGATATAATTGTCATGTTATTTCAGATCTGAAATAAATTGGATTTGCTTCAAATCTGAAATTAGTTTCAGATCTGAAGATGATTAGCAGAGTTTCGATCAAATCTGAAATTTTGTTTCATGATCCGAAAATTCTGCGCATTGGGTTCATGGGTAGACTAAATTAGACCTGTAATCTGATTACAGTCCTAGGGTTTTTGATTGGCACATATTGGGCTCAATCGAGATGGGGAATTGATCGAGTCGAATCAAGGAGTTGATTGCGACTAGGTCAAGTCTTCTCGAAATCAAATCAATAGTTGTAGGATCAAATCGATTAAATTGCATGTATGCTAAATCAATGACCCATAATCTGGTCTTAGCTTAGTGGCTCAAGCCTCGATCACTTAGGTTAACCCAACTGAAATTGGTCATGATCTATTGGTATCTAGGGCAAGTAATTGAGCGATGGTTACTTAATTAAGACCATTACCATTGGCGGCGGGGAGCCTCCCATCAATCTCTTACTTACCTAGCTAGCAGCAATCAGTTTTGATTTAGGTGCCCAGTGAATTGAGCTCAACCCATGCCCTAATCAATTAAAGATTTGCATGTGATGTAAATTAAAAGAGACCTAAATAAACCTCCTTGCATATATTAAGTATGGTGGTCTTCCACTATTATAGAGATGCCGGCATGCTACTGATATTGATTGTTCTCAGCTGGTCATAGTAGTTCAGTTGCACCGGGAACATGCAACCCCTCTATAGCATGAGATGCTCCAAGTAGAGATGGGGTTGGGTCCAATAACTATCAAATGAGGAACCCAATGATGGCTCTGCACCGCAGGTGAACGGTGGGTTTGACTTAACTAAAGAGTGTGACCAATATCTATTAGGTGAGTCCATATGACTTAGAGACCGAATGCTGCAACATGCTTGGTGAAGCATTGGACAAGAGTTGTCCACTCATCGGTATACGTGTCACCAATATCTGTCAGGTGAGGTGCGTGATATTGGTGGGACTGCAGTACCCACTAAAAATCCTGATCGCGAAAGAATTTCCATTTCTCCACCCAAGGAGGGTGGGAGATTCAAAAAAATATTGGAAGTCGAGTTTATTTTTAAAATAAAAACCCTAAAACAAACTAAAATAATCAATTACAAAAATCTAACTAGAATCTTTTTCTTTCTATTAGGATTTCTCTGCTTCCAATCCTATTTTTGTTTTTAAAAAACAATCGACTAACCAAACCTAATTATAAGGACTGGCTCAAAAACTTGAAAATTGTTTTGAGTTTTGAGAAGCTTAGCTATATCTAGGATCAGGAAACCCTAGTGTTACCAAACCATCCGACCGCTAACCAATGGGAAGCGCTAGAAAATTGGATGGATGATCATAACAAGGTCAGGTGTAACATATTGGCGTCTAAGTCAAATGAGTTGCAATGCCAGTATGAGGACATGCAGACTGCTAAGGCTATGTTGACTCACCAACAAGAGTTGTATGGTGAGGAGAATCGACATGTGCGTTATGAAGTGTCTGAGAGACTCTTCAATGCTAAGATGATCAAGGGCAGTCAATCTACGATTATCATTTGACGATGATCAAGAACCTAGAGGAGCTTGAGAAGCTCAACATGACTATGCATAAGTAATTGCAAGTGAATTTGATCCGGTAATCCCTTACAGGTTCGTATGGATAGTTTATAGTAAACTACCATATGCACAAGATTGATTGCACCTTATTAGACATGTTGGTGACCACTAAGTAGGGGTGTGCAAATGGTTCGATTAATCGAAAACCGAACCAAAGCATGAATTACTTTGGTGTTTGGTTCGGTTTTTCTTATGAAAATTTTGGTTTCGATTTCGGTTTAAAGCCGAACCAAAGTTTTTTAATCGGTTCGGTCTTCGGTTTTTAATTTAATAACTTCAGTTAACCGAAAACCGAAATAAGTGACTAATGATAAATATTATATTGGTAGATTACAAAGAGCTTGAGATAATTTTATTGAATTGAGCTTTTTTTTAAAAAAAATGGTTTGTTGTTGATTTCAATTTAAATAATAATACTAAGTCCAAGTAAAATTATGTAGTCCAAATAATGAAATTATTAAAAAACTTAATAAGTCTAAACCAAAAGCTTAGCATAGAGAAGTCCAAAATCGAATTACCGAACCAAATCGAACCGAAATTATTTCTATTTGGTCTGTTCGGTTTTAGGCTACTTCGACTCGGTTTTTGGTTCTATAAAATATAAATTCAAAAGTTCAATTTTTCAAATCTTCGGATTGGTTTGAACCGAAAAAATCGAATGCTAAGGGAACCTTGAAGAGTTCAAGAGGCACAGTTCTCGCTGTGGAGCTGAGAAACTGTCCTGAATACCTAGAAACCCTAAAAGAAAAACGGAAGGGACACACCTTTAGAAGGTATGTCAGATGTGCTCGTAATAGAAACTAACCTTACGATTTCTTCTACTTCAAGTTGAGTCATAGACTCTGGTTCTAGTGAACATTTGTACACTTCTATGCAGGATCTTAAGAAAAGTAGAAGGCTTAGGAAGACGGAGATGACCCTTCAGGTAGGCAACAGAGCAAGAGTTACTGTTGTAGCCGTAATCATCCATCCTCTGCAATTACCATGTGGGTTTAGTTTAATTCTTAAGGACTGTTATAATGTTCTTGCTACTAGCAGAAATTTGATTTCTGTTTTAGTACAGGACAACTATGAATTTAGTTTTCATAAAGACTACTATACCATTTATTTTGGAAATAAAATGATTGGACATGACTTTATAATTAATAGTCTCCATCATTTACATGTTGATGTAAATATATCCGAGCAGATAGTGAGTGCCGTTGGATCTAAGAAATCCAACGATGAGATAAACCTCAAGTATGTGTGGCACCTTAGGCTAGGTCATATAGGAGAAGAAAAGATTAACAAACTGGAGAAAGATGGGCCCTTGGGCTCAATGACTACTAAGTCATATCCAGTCTATGAGTCTTATCTTCAAGGAAATATGGCCAAGCTACCCTTTGTAGGACATGAGGAAAGGACCACTGAGATACTTGCCAAGTACACTGATGTGTGTGGCCCATTTGATGTGGCAGCTAGAGGAGGTTATCTCTACTTCATTACCTTTACCGTTGATTGTCCATGGTATAGGTGTATGTATGAGATACACAAAACTGAAGCCTTTGAAATGTTCAAAGAATTCATATATGAAGTAGAGAAGCAAAATCGAAAAAATCCTAAAGGTACTTTGATCAGATCGAGGAGGTTAATACCTAAGAAATTTCTCGATTATCTCAAGAAAAATGGCATGGTCTCATAATAGACTCCACCTGCAATGCCTCAACTCAACAAGATTTCAGAACGGAGAAGTCGGATCCTATTGAATATGATTCGATCCATGATGAACTTCACTGACCTTTTCGTTATTTTTTTAGGGGACATGCTTTACTTACCACTAATTATATAGTGAATTGGGTTTCCTTTAATCCGTTCTTACCACACCATATTAAATATGACATCATAAAAAATCGAGTCTTGGTCATCTCAAGATTTGGGAATGTCCGGCCCATGTCAAGCGACAGTAGGTGGACAAGACAGGATAGATCTATGAGAGCTCATTTCATAAGGTATCCAAAAAAATTTTTGGGATACTAATTTTGCCTTCCAGAGGATCACAATGTGATTGTGACCCAACACACTGTCTTCCTGAAAATAATTTATCAATGATGAAAACAGTGGGAGGCAATTATGACTCAAAGAGAAAGTCTCTGAAAAGCAACAAGAAATCATAGAACCTATACAATCCATTGAGCCAGTAGATGGTGTACCTAACCCACCTCGTAGATCTAGTTGAATCTCCCGTTCTTCTGAAAGGTACAAGTGTATGCTTATAGAGGATGTAGAGGAAATGTTCCTCATGAGAGATAGGAAACATGGAGATGGTCCCTAAAACTATTATAAGGTGGTGTCATTATTTCGATGATGCAATCAATCGTTTGATTTCATCAAGATCGATGAGGAACCAGAAGTCTTTAAGAAGGTCAGTGGGAGTGCTTGAAATTCCTCGTATTATACGTGAATGACATTCTCCCAATTGGGAATATTGTTCCCAACTTTCCATGATGACCTTGGTTAAGGTTTGATGTCGAAAAAATTTTCCATGAAAGACCTAGAAGAAGCATTTGGAAATAAAGATTTATAGAGATAGATCTATGAAAATGCTTCGTTCATCACAGAAAATGTACATAGAAAAGGTGCTGAAGTGGTTCGGCATGGACTCCAAGAGAAAGGAGAATTGTTACCCTTTAGGTATGGAGTTCATATCTCCAAGAAGATGTGCCCTGGCATACCTAAGAAGATTGAGCGAATGAGCTAGATCTCTTATGCTTCTGCTATAAAGAGCCTCATATACGCTATGCTATGTACTCGACCAATAAATCTCTTGCTGTGAACGTCACAAGCAAAATATCAGTCAAATCCAATCGAGGAGCTCTGAATAGCTGTGAAATATATCCTTAAGTAGTTAAGGACTAAGGATATAATCTTGATCTTTGGATGAGGAGACTTTAGAATTTAGTGATACAAAGATTGATGATAGAAGGTCAACATCAGGATGTGTATTCCTATGTTATGGTGGTGCAGTATATTGAAAGAATTCCAAACGACCGATCATGGCAAAATTCCATCATGGAGGTAGAGTTCATCATCGTTTCTAAGGGTGCTAAGGCAGCTATCGGGTTTATGCAGTTTGTTATGGAGCTTGGAGTGATGACATAAGATGTCATACAACTCCACTATGACAACATCAGTACCATAGCTCTGGCTAAAGAACCAAGATTTCACCAGAAGTCTAAGCACACAGAGCGACGATTCCCCCATATTCATGAATACCTCAAAAAGAACTATGTCGGGGTGCAGAGAATTAAGACTCTATGGAGAACATGGTAGACCGCTGACTAAGCTGTTGAGCCAGCAGGAGACTGAAGCTCATCTTGAGAAGATGAGGCTTAAATTGATGGCCAATTGGCTTTAGTGCAAATGAAAGATTGTTAGATGTATACCCTAAAAGTCAAATTGGCCGACACATGTAACCTTTCAAATGGCATAATTTTGTAATTGAATAAAATAAATAGGATTAATTTTCATTCATGTTGAGTCATATGTCCATGATCATCCAAAAAATTAATAGGATGATGACATTCTCAAAAATTGAGAATTTGAGACATCATTGATGATTAATTCCCAAATGCTCCTGATCGATGGATCATCATGAGAACAGTGATTAATCCGATAAGATTGGTGCACAGATTGATTTTCTATGAATAGACGAATCTCAAGTCTATAGTATAGGGACACTGAAGCGATATTGCAGGTGATTGTTAGAGAACAATGGTACCGAGCATAACCAATACGAGTAATCACATGGATGTCTATTCACTCATCAGTGACATACTCGATGTTGCAGTGGTGTGAATAGTTCTTGATCTGCGGTGGCTCGACTGCTCACAGCGAGGTTACTGTAGTTTGACTGCACATAAACATGGTCTCCTAGCCATTTGGGTCCTTGTATATGTTGGCTGCAGTAGGTTCATTATAGGAGTAAGGTGTACACCTAGACGGGATCTATCGATCTTGATAGATAAAGAGTTCTATATTATTCATAAGACTGAGTTCAAAAGACCATGGCCATGACAGTGTGAATGATGGAAAAGAGTTTCCATAGAATTTTACTTATGAACTCAAGTCGATTGAATAGACCTCAGTCTTGTCGGGATTCACAATAGGACTGAATCACACGACAACTACACCTAGAGCTTCAATATTCCATTCTCCTAGATTGCCACTATATACTGCTAGGTGTCACTGGTAGATTGTAAAACTCATCGAGCATCGTTTTGATGATCGATGATTCTTGATGGGCAAATTTGAAATCGTTCTAATCCATCAAAAAGAGTTTCGATGATATTGTGATAGGAATCACAATATATCTCACTACCAGACAGAACAGAACCTATGGGGTCACACACAAAAGAGATCTGTCCAATCAGATGGTTGATCTGTGATTATGAATCACAGAGGGATCTAATTGTCAATATGATTGATGATTGACCCATTGCAATTGTTGCAATTGTCAAACTTGCTAAGTGTTAGTGAGTTGTAGTAGGAGTAATTAGCAATTGGATTGCTAATTGGCTTACCCATTGCAATTGTTACAATTGTCAAACTTGCTAAGTGTTAGTGAGTTGTTGGAGGATTAATTAGCAATTGGATTGCTAATTGGCTTACCCATTGCAATTGTTACAATTGTCAAACTTGCTAAGTGTTAGTGAGTTGTTGGAGGATTAATTAGCAATTGGATTGCTACTTGGCTTAATTTGATTGAGCGACTGAGCTAGGATCAAGTCTAACTGAATTGGAGTCAATTTGACTTGGTTTAGGTTTAATTAGATCAAGCCTAATTGGATTATGAGATAACCCGACAGCAAGGGAGATCAATTCCTTATTTAATTAGGATTTGGGTATGACCTAATTCCTAATTGAATTGGGATCTACCCAAGAGAGATTAGGTTCCTAGTTGGACTAGGATTCCTCCTCTCTTTGGGTGTACTAATTCCTAACTAGATTAGGAATTGAATTAGGTTTGACCTAAGCACCAAGAGAAGTCCCAATTGGTTAGGACTCTTTCTCCCTTGGCCCAAAACTCCTCCATGCCACCCCTTACCCATGCCCATCCCCTCCCTCATTTTTGCATGAGAAATCTTACACCTTGAACCCCCTCCATGCCCTCTTTTGCACCCTCTTTGATCTGGATAAGGATAGGTTTGAATTCAAAAGAGGTTTTGAATTCAAGTCTTATGAGATAAGACCTCAAACCAATCTAAAATTCTCCCCATGCCTGTCCCTTTTGGTTGCCATTTTAAGAAGGGAATTGTGCATGGGAATTCACCCACAGGTCTCGGGATCAGAACCTAGCCCTGATACCACTTGAAGGAAGTCCAACTTCCCGGATACGCATGCAGAAATCAAGATCGCAGAAGAAACTTAAAGGATCTAGACTTAAAACAATTTTAAATCATGCATGCATAAAAAATAAAGATCTAATCTATGGATGGCCAAGAACATTCACATGCTGAAATTAAAATTCTGAAAATTATGATTGTATGTATGAGATACATGATTGAATGTTTAGATATGAAAGTAGTTTCGAAATCTAAACTATCTCATGTTCATAATGCACTTAATTAAAGATCCGAAATTGAGAATTAAAGATCTGAAATTAAGTTTTAAGAATCGGATCAACACTCTGAACAAGCTTGGTGTCAAAAAAATCTTGGTTATTTGGGTGTTCAAGAGTCCTAGATTTACAATGATATAGTTCCCATGTGATAGGTTCTATGGAGTTCCATAATTGCAAAATACTCACTGAATGGATGGCCAAGAACATTCACATGCTGAAATTAAAATTCTGAAAATTATGATTGTATGTATGAGATACATGATTGAATGTTTAGATATGAAAGTAGTTTCGAAATCTAAACTATCTCATGTTCATAATGCACTTAATTAAAGATCCGAAATTGAGAATTAAAGATCTGAAATTAAGTTTTAAGAATCGGATCAACACTCTGAACAAGCTTGGTGTCAAAAAAATCTTGGTTATTTGGGTGTTCAAGAGTCCTAGATTTACAATGATATAGTTCCCATGTGATAGGTTCTATGGAGTTCCATAATTGCAAAATACTCACTGAATGGATGGCCAAGAACATTCACATGCTGAAATTAAAATTCTGAAAATTATGATTGTATGTATGAGATACATGATTGAATGTTTAGATATGAAAGTAGTTTCGAAATCTAAACTATCTCATGTTCATAATGCACTTAATTAAAGATCTGAAATTGAGAATTAAAGATCTGAAATTAAGTTTTAAGAATCGGATCAACACTCTGAACAAGCTTGGTGTCAAAAAAATCTTAGTTATTTGGGTGTTCAAGAGTCCTAGATTTACAATGATATAGTTCCCATGTGATAGGTTCTATGGAGTTCTATAATTGCAAAATACTCACTGAACAAGTACCGGCTAAACAACTACTTTTCTCCTTCCTATGCACCTCTTTCCATCTCTTCTTTCTGTCCTTCCTGCTAGTTTCCTAAAGATGCTTGGTCTTCATCCTCTTCTTCTTTTTATGCAGACAAATTCCCCAGTTTATATTCCTTTTTCCATTTTATCTCGTTAATAATGAAAACAAAGGTGTTGGGAGCATCCAGCATATGACCTTGTGATGACCCTCAAGCACTCGATGGCACAAATTCTAGTACTCCCTACATTCTCAATCAACAATATATATCACATCACTCCCTTAAACTCCCAATATGCTCATTCTTTCAACAGCTCAAGAGTATTCTTCTTTCTTCACCAAGACTTCTGTACATGCTCCTTCCACCATCCGAGCCAAAAATAAAGGAGTAAGTGCATATCAGCGAAGGAGTGAAGGGAAAAGTAGATAGAACAGGAAAAGGATGCAAAGATGCCAAAAATTTAGTATAGAAAGAATGGAAAAAAAACAATAAGGAATGGAAAGAAAGGAGAAGGTCAAGTGCAAGGGAGCAGTTGGACAGACAGCAAGTGCCTTTAATTCAAGAACTTTCTCCAACTATATTTGATTCAGCATCTGGTCTCTATCAAATATGTTGATGTCCTTATGGCTAAGGCTCTCCAAAGATACTGCTAAATAATGACTAACCTATTCCATCTCTTTTTTCCTTTTAGAATCTTTTGGTCCGATCCTTTTGTGCTCCATGTAACAAAATCTAACAAATTTCGCATGGACAGGCTCCGCAATATTAAAATAATGGAGATAATTATTCCTACATATACAGGCAAAATAAATAAGGCAGAGTCTTGTCACAAACTCAATAATTGGTTGAAAAGAGTTCAACATTTGAATTAGCATGACATGAGAAAAGCACATACTATGAATCAAAGAGCCAAGTACAAATCAATCAGACCAAAATCCAATACCCAACAATATATGGATAGCATGGCATGGAAAAAGCATATTTTATGAAACAAAGAAGCAGGTATAAAGCCATAAGGGAAAAATCAGATAGCCAACAACATATGAATAGCCAGTCACCTGCTGAATACGAGCACGCTTTTGAAAAATCTGTTCTTCATAAATGGCAACCGACTGGATGAAATGCTCTACCCTATCCAATGAAACCTATGCACATAAAATCCTCAAGTTAGAAAAGCTTGGCCCGACATTTTGCTCGATAGAATAGTACTGTTAAATAATATAATGCTGTAAAATGGTTAGGCCCAGTTACACTAATGGCTGCAGCACGTTCAACACAAAATCCAATCATCATTTTTTTTCCTCTTTTCCCCACTAAAGCATCTGGTCATCCTTGAGTCTTGTGATGTACAAAACACTAAACTCAAATCCACCTTTTGTTTTATTGATGTTTATTACAGTGCACATCGTATGATCATGACCTGGCTTATTGCCTAAATAGCAAAAAGTAAATTAGAAAAGCCTATATCATACTCTCAACTGAGAGCATCATACAAATTCATGAAACAATCAGGATTTGATATTTTTCCTAAAAAAAGGCCTATAGCATGATTAACAGATCATAGATGTATGGAATATTATGCCAGAAAAAATACCACATGGAATTTTTTTTTATTATTATTTTTATTAACATTATGAAGCTGTTCTGACAAATGGTGGGAATAAAATAGGGAGGAAGAAAAACAGAATTAGGAAACACAGAACAGTAACCAAAAAGTAATGGTCAAGGTTAACTTCCTGTCTTATAAGTTCAGTGTCCGATAGGCTAAAACACTTAAATTTCAATGTTTTGACTCATGAAGATTATGTTTCAAGATCAGCTCTCGCTCATGACAATGTGAAAGGTTCCCCAAATGGTAAGAAAATATTTCTTATCTTTTGGAGAAACGAGCCTCATCATTACTTGTTTTCAAGTTCATTTTAGTCATGCTCTTAATAATGAAGCATAAACATAGATATGACATACACATCCTAAAACCATCAGATACAGATGGCAGGGACAAAAATCATAAATTAATATTTGTCTTTATATACACCATTATATCATCTATGTTTTATGTTTATACCGCTGAAAATTCTATAGCTCTCTTTATCTCTATTTCTGTGTGTAAGGCACATGATAGGTGAAGATAAAATCAGGCTTTATTTAACTAAATGGATTGCAAACCTGGGTGTTGAATCCATACAACCTGAAACCTGCCGGCTATGATAAATATTCAAGAGATGTTCAGGAAATAGCTGAAATGGATGAGATGTACCTAACATATACCACATTCTATTTGAGGCAGTTCAGAATCTGATACACATCAAATATAGCAACGGCTACTCTAAAAAATGTATCCAAGCTTCACTGGTTCTCATGTCCATTAATATTAGTTTTAGGAATCCCAAATATGATAATAACAAGGGAAAAATTGTGCAATATCAGGAGTTTCTAGTTCATGACATCCACCGGTCCTTGTGCTGGACTTTGAGGAAGAGCATAAGAGAGTTAACAGTACTTGAGAGTTGGAGCAAGGTTTGTTGTACTGGTACGAAGCACCATTCTGGTAGCCCAATAGTATAGTACGGTACACCACTGGAGATGAGACAGCATCTATGCTTTAAGGTACAGTACCGTATTGAACCTCTATATGGTATCGGTGCATTATCAAAATGGCACCGTATGCTTGGGACGGGGCAGTATGGGTCGGTATAGTAAACCATGCTTGGGAAACATTGCGATTTCATACAATTTTCTCTAGATCTATTTGGAATTATATATGAGGTGCCAAAAGGGTCTGCATTTTGTGGACTAGGTCATTCATTCTTTTTAAAATGCAATTGGTTTATTTGCAACACTACATTTTAATATTTCTCCCCTTAGAAGTCCTAGTAACTGTTTGCTCTATTCAAGTTGTCATAAATATCTGTATTCAATTTTACTGTAGTTAAATTCTATTCTCACATCCAGCTCCCATAATCCATGTTGGATATGTATCAGTTAGGCATTAGACGCTTGGATACATATCAAACTTTTTTTACTGGCAATTTTCGGAAATTGGTAAAGAGCTGGACACCCAATAAGTTCACCCACTATAATAATCTTAAAATGGAGCCTTTGTTCCTTTTAGAGATTGGCTAAAGATGTGCATATTAAAATAAATCTACAAATTGTCACGGTTTCTCGAATCCTTAAACTAATTGGGAAGTTTGGAATAGAAACATGCACATTGGAAGAAACATTAACAAACAATATCTTTTAATAGGGCAATTTTACCAAAATAATGCCCATTTTAAAAAAAAATTACAAAAATAATGCCCCTTTCAAACTATTTATGAAAATACTGTCCAAAAAATGTCGCCCTTTGAAAGAGCGACTTTATTTGCTGACTCGGCATCGAACCGCTGGTGATGTGGCAAGGAGCAAAAGTAAGTCGCCCTTTGCAAGGGTGACTTTTTGAGAGCAATTTTCCCATTGCCGAGCAAGTTCTAGATAAAAGACCCGCCCTATGGTAGGGTGGCTCTATAAGTCGCCCTATCATAAAGCGACTTAGTCGTGACTTAGGAAAAAACCCTAAACCCCCTCTCCCCTCTCTCCCGGACCCTCTCGGTCCCCACCGCCCTTCCCCGCGCACCCCCCAACCACCCTCTCAGTCCCGGCAGGAGAACCCCCTCCCACTCCCTCTCGTCCGGCACGAGACCCCCCTCCCTCTCCCTCTCAGCCTCCAGGACGAGACCCCCCTTCCCCCTCCCTCTCCCTTTCGGTTCGCAGCGCGCCCTTCCCCGCGCACCCCCGCAACCTCCCTCTTAAGTCCTTGGCATAAGAACCCCCCTCACCCTCCCTCTCGGTCCATGGTGCCCCTCCCTCCTCCTATCAGCCCCACCCCCCTCCCTGCACACCCCCCCCCAACTCCCTCATGGTCCTGGCATGAGAAGCCTCCCGATGTAACCGCCGCCCCTCCCTCCTCTCAGTGGTCCCCAACACCCCTCCCCGCCCCCCTCCTCCTCCCAGCATACCACCACCCCTCCCTCCTCTCAATGGTCCTTGGCACCTCTCCCCGCCCCCCCCCACCCCCCTCCTCTCGGCGGTCCCCGGCACCCCTTCCTCCTCTAGGCGGTCTTCGACATGCCGGCCCCACCCCCCAAGTCATCATATTGACTGGTGCTTGATTCCCTCCTTGATCCTGTTATTTTTTATTCTTTTAGTTTTTTATTTTTTTATATTATTGCTTAAATATGAAATGTAATATACATTACTTAGCTAAGGTGGATGTCTAGGTGGCCATTAGACAACTTGGAATTTTAAGCATTGCTAAGATATTTGATGCATATATTCAATCGTTTGTTTTTACAAATTTTACATTGCATAGAACCGTAGACCCGTCTTTTGATTAATGTACATATTCTACCACATCCGTACGTTTATATATTTTTGTACGAATGAGAGAATTATGTACATTGGTCAATTGATTGTCCAGTTTGGACAGTTTAGGAATTGTAATTAATTCTATGAATAATTACAGTAATCAAACGGTACACAGAGGATTCGAGAAAAATTTCGGACAGCATTTTCTTTTAGTTCTTCTCGCACATCTTCAGTCATGTGGAGAGAACTAAGAAAAAATGCTGCCGAAATTTCTTTCGGCCCCTATTGCATATCATTTGATTACTGTAATTACCTATAGAATTAATGCAATTCCTGAATGAGATGGGATCTAACTTTACCAATTAGTTTTTGATAGGATGCATTTATCATGTAAGTCATGTTAAATGTTAAGTACTTCCTCCTAGTAAACATATGTTCATATGTTCATGCAGTTACTTCTCACAAAAATTTCCAACAAAATGGATCCAAGTCGTATTATTATTATCTTCCATTAGGATGGGAGGATTGGTCGTGATGCTAACGGTGCATGTTATGATGGTGAAAGGATCCGGATGACCATGGCTTAACACAACATACCAAGAACTTGTACAAGTCTGCTATGCTATCACCAGATGGAACCCCAATCACTGTGGAGTTTCTCTAGTATGTAGATTTTCGATTAATATTGCTCCACAGTATTTGGATGTACCTATTGAAGATGATCAGAACTCGAACACCGTCTTCAACATCCCATCACAGGAATTTTTTCGAGTGGTTGAGATTTTCATTGAGCCGACAGCATTAGGCATTTCGGATAGTGGTGAACAGCATGTGAGTGTCTCAGGATGTATCTGCCCCACTTGCACAATTGGGGATGGGGAGATCTCTACCTGATGCAACTCCAATGGCCGATGAACCTGGGTATGAGCATCGAGGCACCCCTATATGTACCATTGAACCATCAGCATCGATAACCGATAGTCCTCAATTAATGGTAAGGGCAGAGCCTACATATCAATATCCATATAACACAACATTTGATGATACGAGGGCCGATCCTAATTATGTGTCAGCTACCGTGAAGCATGTAGAGCATGAATCTTACAATCATGCACCGGTTAATCAGCCACATGCAACACATACCGGACTTGGAGGATTGGGAACTGCAATGGCCGATTTTGCAATTTTATTTGAAAATGAAGCCGCTGTTAGTTATGATCTTAATCCTATGGAGGATGAAGATGAAGATCATTATGCAGAGTCTGCTAGCAGTAATAGTGGGAAGTCTGGTGCGGAAGAGGATGTCCCACCACATTAGACACCCCTTGTTCCTAAATTCGGACTATTTGATGCATCCGACGATGATGAGGCCGCATCCCATGGAGCATTGCCAGAACATCCATTCTTTGGTGGGAATGAGTTAAGAAAGGGAATGGTATTCAGGACAAAGGAGAAAGTCCAATGTGCCATGAAACAATATGCCATTAGCATCCACCATCCTTTCAAAGTCGTCGAGTCAGATAAAATTAAATGAAGCATCGTCTGTAAACAGTCAGAGAGTTGCAGTCGGCATCTTCGGGCATATTGTTGAACCAGGACACAGCGATGGGAGATTATGGTATATAAAAAGCCACACACATGCTTGAATGCAGATATGATGTGAGATCATCCATAGCTTGATACACGCATGATTGTCAATATCATTTAAGGACCAGTGATCTCCATGCTTGAATGCAGTTGCTGTACTTACCCCTGCTACGTGATCTCAATGCATGTGGGTGGTTAAGCTAGGGCAACGTTGTTTTAGCCTTCCTATATTGCAAGCTATACAGGACCACCAAGATGAATGCCCGTGGATAGCTGGGCCATTGGTGTTGTTATAGCTTTGAATATGGAAGCATTTGCGCGTCGAACGGCCAGATAGAGTGCTCCCTGATGTAGGAGCACACCAACCAGTGCCGGGAGATGCTGCTGTAGGACATGAGCCATTAGATATCTATAATGCTACTATTCAGGATCTATTTGGCGGGATATAGCACAACTAGGTTGATCCATTGGGATGCAGGTATGTAACCAGTAGTACTAACCTTTCTATCATAAATGACTACATATTTTATCAAAATTAATATTGACTTTGTTTTTGACAAATGGAGGACTCGACTGACAGATGCTAGCAGTCCTATGCTGTATATAGTTATATACTATAGGGATCAACTAGACCAGCAACATGACGATCAGATGCTATGCGTGCCTTACACATCCGAGATATTGGCCATATTGCCTGAGGTATGCCGATAAGATCAGCATGTATGGAGGACACACGTACCTCTCATCTACTTCAACATCGTAGAGATCTATTGTTCAGAACGCATGATACAATAGTTTGGCATACATCAGGACATCCCCCCACCATGCGACATTCGATACAGGCTCTACACTCTAAATCGACGAGGGCGACATCGACATGATTGGGCCCGAGAGCATTGGGAGCATATTGAGGCATGAGAGCGATAGGAGAATTTGGTTGCGGCTGCTCCACCTATGCACCCAGGACTGATGGATTATTATGATCCATATCTCATGTGATATAGGAGCATCACTAGGCGATTCATCGCGCCAGTTACGACTGAGCGGCCAAAGATGAGGTTCCATCCTTTAGGCAATGTGATGATCACTGTCGTAAGTACCTTTTTTTGTTTCATTTTATTTTTTAGTCTTATTTTGTTATGTCGCTCTTTCTTTTTATACTTATTAAATAATATCTATTTTTCGCTTAATACTCATAATTTCAAATGATCACGGCACTATACCATCTAGCGAGGAGCAGCTTCCATTCAGTCACTATTGGGTGCAAGGACCGAGCGCTTACCGATATCATGGATGGCCTCGTCGATACTATGCAAGTTGTCTCTGAGGATGGATGACTTGACACTACACCATCAATGGATAATTCGAGTACCTCATTACGTGACGTCTCCAACATCGACCTCCCCGTAGATGATGCATCCATGTCACAGAGGATGACTAAGCCTAGAGAGCCATCATATCGATCCGATGAGTAGCACATCGATGATACACATGAGAGGGCCATGAATAGGGATAGACTGAGGACCTCTCGAGGTAGACGTTGCGCACATGTTGATAAGCCCAGCACGACAACATCTCCCTCTGCACCAGTCGATACTGCGCTAAAGCCATCCCACCGCCAGCTAGAGATGACACGCGTCTACGAGAGGCGGACGCGTAGGAGGCCACAATACCTTAGCATATACGCCTCTCAATAGTTATATGATTTGTACTTTCTTTTTTTTTGTAACAAATATTGTAATGATCAACTACTGATTTACATTATTTTGAAATTAATATTATGATTTTTTTAGTCTGATTGCACATCCTATATTTTTTATTGCTATAATGATCAACTATGATAATTCTTCATCTTTACCCTGGCTTCTCATCCCGGCACATGGGCAGGTTGGTTGCCTTACAGGATCGATGCTTTCATAACAACAGATGCAGAAGAAATAGTCGTATTCATTCATTCAATCGGGTTCTAACTAAAACTATAATGAAATAAAATCTCTTCAGCAACATAGATAAAATAGCCGTACTCGCTCATTCAAGACCTCTTCACTAGCCACCTTTGTTGTGACGATGAATGTAGACTTGTTGAGACCCAGATGATTAAGGATTGTGTCAATGAATGCAAAGAAGTAATGAGCCAATCTCTTGAACTGCTGGTATCTTGTTACATGCAATTAGTATTAATGCTAGTGCTTTTCTTCTGATATTCAAACTGGTATAATATAGACAAGCATTTTTTGTGATGTGAACTAATGTACTAATTAGACAAGGTTAAAGCTAGGTATTTGGCTAGTATTCTATCAGATGGACATAATTTTTATAATTAGATCTTTTGAGAAACCTCTTGAAACATCTTTCCTAAAGAGGGTAATGTATCAGGGTGGCGTATCAAAACCGTCCTATAGTAGGACGACTTATAGAGGCACCCTTTGAAAGAGTGACTTATAAAGCCGCCCTATCGTGCCTTATTATAGGGCAATTGTTTGAGGTGGCTCCCAAGTGGCATGTCGGGAGCTTTGGGCAGTATTTTTTCGGGTGAGTCCGCAAATAAAGTCACCCTTTAAAAGGGCGATTTTGTTTGGACATTATTTTCGTAAATAATTTGGAAGGCGTTTCATAATTTCTTTTAAAATGGGCATTATTTTGGTAAAATTGTCTTTTATTTTATGCAATACTTGCAATATGCTTCAGTTAAAATTAATTTCCTACATATCCCTAACTCCCCTTTTTTTTCTCACCTAGTTAGACACCCAAGCACATGTCCCAATCCAATTTTCATATCTATGTCCATGCAACACTGACTCTATTGCTGCACTTACCTTTATTATGGTCAACAAATAAATTTAGCGGTGGGACAACCCCCTAAACTGAGGATTCTTTATCTTCTATTTTTTGCTAAAATCGGTCTAGATATATTCGCAAAAAATCTAATCTATAGACTTTGCAAGGGGTATCCACTTAGTGCAGTCACAGCTTTAGTGGAGACCGCCTCTAAAATCATAAGCATAGAAGAAAAAAGGAAAGAAAGAGAAAACTATGATTATGTCTTAAAAGCTTTGTGATGATATTCTTGAAATCATAAGACCACAGAGGGGAATGAAGGTTTGAATGTCTTTTCCAAATTAATCTTTGACATCTGGAACAAGCCCTTGCTTTAACATAGAATGGCTTCTACTTGTGGCTCAATACAATAAAAGGAGGAGAAAAAATTACCTCACCCGCATCTGTGAGATAACCGCCCATTGCTGCAAACTCCTTTTTATAAACAAACATAAGCAGGTTTATCGCACCCTACAGCATCCAAAAAACTTAATTTAAATTTGAAGACACTTAAATTTTTTAAACACAGAAATCATGAAAGAGTCTCAGCTTGTTAAGCATTATGTATTTGCATTTGAGATTTTCTAGAATTGAAACTACAACTAATAAATGCACGCTAAACAACCAAAGTAAGAAATACAGAACCTGAAATCAAAATCTAACCTCGCGAATTTCAAATGTTGGCATGTGGGGAAGAAAATCATTTCCCACGAAGAAGCAGAGAAAGACAAAATCATCCACAAGCCGTTCAAAGTTTATCTCGAATGGAGGATCAGGTATTTCCAAATCATTCTCTAAGTACTCCCGCAAAATCCAGATGTTAAGAAACTGCTCGCAGATTGAATAGTTAATTATATGAAGACAAATATAATATTCAGGAAAGTTTTTGAGAATGGATCAAAGGGGAAAGAGAATAAAAACATGTGCTAGTCAAGATTGCTACAACAGGTTGAAAAAAGCTGCATGGTCAGAATTCAACCTGATATTTCTTTTTGTAAATTGGGGTATCATCCACGGCCTTCCCATCCTCAGAAGTTTGTTCACCAGACTTGTCTTTGCAGTCAGCTGCAAAATGCCCAATCTGACCACAGAGAAAGCATTTTTCTTGTTGTCCTGGCATGGAGATCACCTGTACAGTCAGTTACAAAGTTTTCTGGTCAAAATGACATTGATATCAATGTTTAAATAGGATGCATGCCAATGCATGGACACACAAACCTACATGCATGCATGCATGTGCACTAGTGCATATGGAGATACCTAAATAGTACAAGAAAAATTATAGGTGAAATACTACCGACCTCTCGTAAAATTGAGAAGTGGACCTCATGGGTAGCCAAAGAAAGCATAATTAGATCTGCATCCTGCACAATCACATAGCCATTTAGGGGGAAAAGGGAAGAGAAAAGAAAGTTGGAATGACAAAGATAGATATCAGCAATATACTGACCAAACCATAAAGACAGTGGTGGGTGTTTGGATCAAAACCAGGAAGATTTCGTTGTAATCGAATGTATGACATGATCTTATGTTCACCCTCTCCAGGGACGTTGGCATCGGACAATATAACCTTCAATAAATCATCCAATGCATAGCTCCATGAATACATTTACAGAGAAGTATCCTGAAAACCGGAGCGACTGACGAAATAAAACCAGCAATGATTACATCGCTGAGAAAGCAACTGGTATGATCCTAAGTCAAACATCAGATGCTTGACAGAATTCAAGTCAACACCTTAATAGACTGCCATCCAGGAGTGCGATTCAATCTCAAATGTATGTAATATTGAAGTGCAACTGAAAGTGCTGCCATGAACCGAGTCCCTGGTGTTATGACATTTGAGTCAGATGTTTCAGGTCTCTCCTTATGAGTCAAATTTCTTTCTTCAGCCTCAAATTCCTTTCTCAATCTCTCCTCTTCAGCTTCCTGGGAAACACATTAGCTTGTTGCTTAAATATGCTGAAGGCAACTGCTACAATGTTTTTCATTGAAAGTAACCTTACCGCATCAGCTGCATCTTTTGCAGCTCTAAAACGTCGAGATCGTTGCTGATTCATTTTAGCCCTGGGTGCAACACCATCTGCAAAATTCATGATTAGCTGTATATGATGATGCAGTCCTACCATCCAAGGCAACTGAGTTTAATAACAGGACATCAGATCTCCTGCAACTCACCTATTGCCATATACAACAGCTTTCTAGGGCGAACCAGCCAAAAAAGATGATCAATATAGTCAAAAATAGACTTGAAAACATCATCATATGTGGCAGGCAAAGGCTGCATGGAAAAGAATGATCCTCAGCATTATTAAAAAAAAAAAGGAAGAAGAAGAAGAAGAGAATCTACAAACAATTTACAAATTTGTGGATGGATCTTGTTACACAAGATGTTTTCAAGGACACTAGCCTCATTGACAGCTTATTAATCCACTGGACCACTGGATTAAATATTCTAAATATTGGCTGTTAAGTTCATCAAGTGTACCTGAAGATTGGGCAGTGTATAATCAGCGATTCTCTGATTCCCATCAACAAAGTACAGATCATTGTTCTTAGAAAGAATGTCAAAGATAGACCAGAAAGAGAAGCTTCAGTCATTTCAGATGCCCTTTCATGTTGATGAAATTGTTTTGTTTGTGATTTCAGAATTTGGTTTCACTAAATCACTTCCCACAAAGGTTAAGTTGTTCTTAGAAAGAATGTCAAAGATAGACTAGAAAGAGAAGCTTCAGTCATTTCAGATGCCCTTTCATGATGATGAAATTGTTTTGCTCGTGATTTCAGAATTTGGTTTCACTAAATCACTTCCCACAAAGGTTAAGTTGGAACCCAATTCATGATTTTTGGCTTATCTTTGTATTTGTTCTAAAAGTAAAGCAACTGAAATGGAATTCTCCTACCACAACCAGGAATACCTGACCTATTCTGCACCTACTAAAAGCACACAGAAAAAACTTCTTGTGAAACAGTGATCAGATCCATCTACACTGGTATCTGTTCATTCATTCAACAACAAGAATGAAATATCACCTCTCCAGCAGGGCAAAAAGTTTATGCAGCCCAACTCACATCACAACGAAGTCACACTACCACAACGAGGATTACCTCACCCTATATCTGTACTTACTAAAAGCAAACAGAAAAAACTGAGATGGTGATCAGATCCATCCGCAGTAGTATCTGTTCATTCATTTCACCACAAGAATGAAATATCTCCTTTCCAGAAGGGCAAAAAGTTTATGCAGCTGATCTCACATCACAACAAAATCACCAGACCTCTCCCATTTCCTTCAACAAGTTGGAATAGATTTCCCTGTAGAATTACCTGAAGAATCATTCCATTCCTGCAGTTTGTAATGGCATATGTTTCCTATAAAATATTGTCAATGCCAATCCCAAGCCTCAATCAAAAAAATGGTAGATTGATGTTAGGCTCCGAATCAAACATAAAAAACATGAAAAACTGTGAAATTGATCTAATTTTGATACTTGTAAATGTTAGGATGTCCCTGAGGTAGCCCTCATTAGGAATGTTTGGCGCATGAGGATCTGTAAGGATGATCCAAGGTAGTTGTGACAAGGTTGGATGGTTATGGTTATGGTATATTCTTCCCCCACAACCTAGCAAACCCTAAACTACTTTACCATCCAATTTGGTTAACTAAATGCACAAATTTTCAAAAGTAGCCTTATCTAGGAGAATCGTGGTCATCCCTTTCCTATGAAACCCTCGCATATAATCCAGAATAAGCATACATTTTCACAATCTTGACTTAGATATGTGAGATCTGAAAGTTCTGCAGAAAAATGAAGTAACAAATAACAATGGGCAAATATCTGAGAAGAGGCCTATGTGAGTCATGAAATGAAGTCTTAAAATTTACTCAAACAACTTCAAAGTAAATCCTAGATGTAAAAATGCAAGAAGGCAAATCCTGGGTATGCAAATAATGGTGGTGATGAAAATAAAAATGAGTTCAAAGTCACAGTCGGCTGTACCATGGATGTCCCATGATATTTATTTTTGTTATACCCATCATATAGAAATGTGGTGAAAGCCCAAAGTAAAGAGAAACTTTTTAAATTCATCTGATTGTCCTGTCTATAAGACTTAGCTGAAAAGGTTTGGGCAAGGCAAACAAGATGGCACTCAATATAAATACTAGAGCTTGAATTTGGACCAAAAACAGGTGCTTTTCTGCAGTTGTTCGGTAATAGATTTCTCTGCTGAAAACCTGGACAAAGCCAGTACCATTTCACCAGTCTGGCTATTAACCGAGATAGATGCTAGGAAGTCAAGAATAATGGGATGGAGGAAAGATAAGATTCGAAACCGTAAGAGTTTAAAAAAGCATATGCTAGAAGACCTCAAGGCCCAATTGATTATTCTAGTGATTAGAGTGCTTTATAGATGGTATTAAGTAAGGATGAACACAGATGACAGAATTGCGCAGAATGAAAACGATGAGGACAGTTTGCATAAAACATACTTACATTGATAGATCATCCATCCCTTACAGGAAAATCAAGACGTGATCATTTTTAAATAAATTGAAGATTCTCCACCAAAATCATTTGCAAAAAGGTCTCCCATCTAATGTCTTCCAGTCCCAAGTATGCTAACTAAACTTACCAAAAGAAACATCCCTGTAAATCGACTTCCAGGTGAAAATATCTCAGTTGCTTTTCGGCACCAGTAGAGTTAAAATCCAGAATTCGTGGAAATTAGAAACACCAAAAGCCATAATTTTCCAGCTACCATCCATGAAACATGCATTCAGTCGATACAACGACTAAGAAACAAAAGATAAAGAACACAGAAATATCCTATATACACCATGTTCTGCGCATTAATTATCAAAACGATTATTTATACTACTTCTCTCCGTAATAATCATGAAATAACACCAAAATTTAAAAAAAAGAGGGAAAAAGAAATGGAGATCAGTACGATCGACGGGGAATAGCATACCCTTCCTTCAGGGTGGAAACAGGGATGTATGATGCCGTTCATATCGAGATAAAGATTGTCAAATTCAACACCGTTAGGGTTAGGTTTAGTGAGATCGATGGGGAGGAGGACTCCGTTCTCGCCCTCAGCGGGCTCCTCCTCGATCACGTCCGAGATCGCCAAAGGGTATCGATCGGCAAGCCATCTATAAAAGGCTGGGACTCCCATGGCTCCTCTCTCTCGATCTCCTCCCTACCGATCTCTCTCTCTCTCTCTCTCGGGGTCCGCGGTAGAAGAGCCCAAATAAATAGGGAATGGACGGACGATGATAAGGGAAAAAAAAAAAAAAAAAGGGTCAACTGATTTCAGAACGGACACAGAATTTACCCGGCGGTCTAGTGGGCGCTTGGAGCCATGCGCGGCCGCAATGTGCTGGAGCACGTGCAATGCACGCTTATAAAATGCACATGGATACGCATGGTGAGGGATTATGCTCATTTTTATCATCAACGCGGGACAAAAAAAAGCATGGATACCTGTAATCGCTGGTTTGATTAAAATAAAACTAGTCCGAATTGCACGCATGCTTATAAAATGCGCATGGATACGGATGGTGAGGGATTATGCTCATTTTTATCATCAACACGGGACAAAAAAAAGCATGGACAGCTCTTTGATTAAAATAAAACTAGCCGAAGTCCCGCATGCATTGTACGGGCCAAATAATTACGATATATAATTATTATTTTAATAATAAATATTTTTTATTTTATTTTATTTTATTTATTATATATATTATATTTTTTATTATTTTATAAAATAATATTTTATTTTATTTTATTTTTTCTTTTTTTTTTATTTTCATATCTTCTCCCAATCTCATACCGTCCTACCATAGCTTTCCTTCTCACTCGATAAAAATCCTTCGCCCCCTCTCTTTTTTTGATACCTTCTCCGCCCCCGCTGGTACCGCCCCAGCCCTACTTTTTTTTCTCTCGACAAATGCCGATCAATCTCGATCATACTCTCAGGCATTCCTGTCGGTACCACCACCCCAGGCACCACCACCGCCCCTCCTTTCTCCTCCCTTGTCTCCTGCCCGGCCCCTTTCCTTACCGCCGCCAACATCTCCCATCCCTGACTATCCCCTCTTCGTTCAGTCCCCCGAGGAAGGGATGGGGTTTTAAGGAGCATTGTTAATAATATTTTCCTGCCGTCCTGGCTCTTCTTCTCTCTCAATAAATGTTGATTCCGATTGCAACCCCAACGCCCCTATCGGTATCGTCACCATCGACACCACCACTGCCCCTCCTTTTTTCTTCCTTGCCTCCTATCCAATCATCTTTTTGTCGCCACCAACATCTCCAATTCCAGCCATCCCCCTTTGTCCGACTCCCCGAGGAAGGGATAGAGTTTAAAATAATAAATATTAATATTAAATATGCTTTTCAAAGGGCACAATAAAAAATCATCTGAGAAGCCGCAACCCTACAATATTCCTCCAACGGGTATCATTATATATATATATATATACATACATACATACATACATACATACATACATACATACATACATACATACATATATATACATATATATATATTGTATAATATATATACATATATGTATATATATACATATATATATGTATATATATA
>QRFJ01004209.1:49511-77011 GCA_006176705.1 Cocos nucifera | reverse complement strand
AAAGAGTTTATAATAGCTTTAAATCAAAGTATTGCTTCCTAAAAGATTAGTCGTATATATCTTTAATTTAATAAAATATTACTTATTAGACATAATTAATTAAAAAAATAATTGCCCTACAAGCAATGGCGGAGTCTCACATCAAATGTTGGAAGGACAAAATAATAATTTATTAATAATTTTTAAAATAAAATATTTTATAATAAATAATAAAATAAATATATGTAATTAAAATATTATAAAATATCAATAAATATTTAATTTTATGTATAAACAAAGATAAGTAAAAAAAATATTACCCTATGCCATATACAAGATGATTTTGATTGTGTAAAAATCTCAATAATATCTTCCACATTAAAGGTTGAAGAATAAATAAAGGGTTAAAGAATAAATTAACAACTATTTTTTTTAAAAAAAAATATTATTTTCAATAAAAAATTAATATGTAAATTAATTATATGATTTTTTTTAAAATTGGTGGATTCGTAATGTATGAGATTAAAATATTGGGGAAGCCACCATATATATAAATATATAAGTAATAAATATTTTAATTTTTTTTGGGGGGGGTAGTGGCCTCCTCTAGTCCCTCTTATGCTCCACCACTGCCTACAAGCTAATCACATATATGATGTAATGGAACTTTTCTATATAATCCCAACTCATATAACAATATTTATTCTAATATTAATAAAGTGAAACATTTTGATTTATCATTTTAGTTGCATCTTTTATATTTAAAGATTATGATGAATCCCAAAGATTAGGACAATGATTTTAGAAAACATGAATGAGTCATGCCTGTGAGACCTAACATCCTAATCTTAAATATTTCTGATCATAGAAATATTGAGTTGGGGATCAATATTCCAGATGGACTGACACATCCTATATATATACTTAATACAAAGGATGGCGGATCTCACAAGCCACTTGTATGAAGACACTAATACAAAGATATGAGTGCTCATGGAAGAATAAGTTCACTGAATTGTATTAACCCTAAGGATTGATTTTGATGAGGAATAAAATATTTGAGTATATAGTTGGACTAATGAATTGGTTGAGATCATATTTCAGGATGCATTATAGAGTATCAAATAAAATATCTCAAAAAGTGCATTTAAGATTCAATAAAGAGATATTGGAGGCTTTTGAGGCATAAATCATACATAAAGCAAGGGTTGAAAGAGATATCTCAAAATTAAAATTGAAGAGAAAATCGATTGGGCAAAGTTAAAAATTTTCAGCATAAAAGCCCTCGAGTCGACCCCTGATTTAGCTCGAGCTGAAATGGCATGACAAAAAAGACTGGTATGCTAGAGTTTCAGCTGGCACGGTCTCGAGCAGAGGATTGACTCGACTCGAGATTCTTGAGTCAAGATCTCAGAAAAATACAAAGAATGAAATTTTTGGGATAAAGTTCAGGATGGACTCGAGCAGAAGGACGAGTCGACTTAAGATTCGACTCGAGGTCCTTAAGTCAAAGTCTCAGTAAAAGATAGAGAACATGTTTTTTGGGATGAAGTACAGAATGGATTTGAGTAGAGGGATGAGTTGACTTGAGACTCGACTCGAGCTCCAATGAATAGTTTCTGCAGAATGTTCAAAATAGTGAAGATTGCTTCCAAACGGCTCTTTTCAGTCCTCTAATGATCAAAAATGTCTTTTCAGCCTACCAAACATGGGGAATGAGCTACAAAACATCTGGATGAAGTAACTTGACTATTTAATCATCGAGAGCAATCATAAGTGAAGAAAAAAGGGCCAAATAGCATTGAAAGGAGAGTATTCCACTCCCATCTCTAAGAAACATTAAATTAAGAGATTTTATTCAGCAAGAAGACAAGCTCAAAAACTCAAAAGCCTTCAACAAAGAAGATTCCAAATGCTTCACTGACCTAGTTGCTCATCAAAGGTGCTTTTTATTCATTTTTATTGTTTAACTTTTTTTCTTCTTGTAACTTAGCTTCAATAGGATTTTGAAGCTAAGAGGAATGCCCATCCAAGCCTAGGAATTGAATTGTAAGTCAAAGATTAGCTTAAAAATTGGTTGTGGTTGGTGAATCGATGTAAAACTGACTAGATTTTGGATAATGAGCCTTGAAAAACTATCCGACTGTAATCTTGGAGAGATTATAGTGAAATTTCTAAGTGGGTCTTAGAGAGTAGACGTAGGTGCAAGAGGCATCGAAACACTATAATTTTTTTTATGTTTATGATTGGCTTATTTCTTGCTTTCCATGTCATTTTTATTTCTTCACTTCAGCAAACTTAGTTACATAAAACTAAAACACACTTCAATGCTTCATTAGTTTTCAAAAATAGTATATAACTTATTTAAATTTTGAAAAATCTAATTTACCCCTCCTCTTGGATTATCTTGCTGGACAATAAGTGGTATCAGAGCTTTGATACTCACTTCATTTGATTTAACAATCAAGAGTTAAGATCAAATGGCAATCCATATGAGTGCATCTCTTACTGAAGGGCAATCAACCAACCATCCATCTTTGTTCAATGGAACAAATTACACTTATTGGAAAGCATGCATGCATATTTACATTCAAGCACTTGATTATTAACTTTAGAGAGTGATAATCAAAGGCCTACATACTCTCATAATTAAAGTAGAAGGTAATGAAATTTCAAAACCCGAAGAGGATTGGGATGAGCATGATATGAGAATGATAGAGTTAAATGCTAAGGCCATGAATATCTGGTATTGTGCACTTGATCCTAATAAATTTAATAGAATTTCTACATGCGCATCGACTAAGAAGATTTGGGATAGACTAGAGGTTACCCATGAGGGTACCAACCAAATAAAGAAGTCTAAAATAAATATGCTTATTCATAAATATAAATTATTTAAAATAAAAATAAATAAATCTATTTCTAAAATATTTACTAGATTTACCAATATTATCAATAGTTTAAAAAGCTTAGAAAAATCTTATACTAACAGTGAGCTTGTTCGAAAAATTCTTAGATCACTTTCAAAGGCTTGGAAAGCGAAAGTTACTGCCATCCAAGAAGCCAAAGACCTTAACAAACTACTATTGGAAGAACTTTTTAAGTCTCTAATGACTCATGAATTGAACATGAGGCAAAACATGAAGGAAGAAACCAAAAAAAAAAAGACCATAGCACTCAAGACAACTACCTCCAAGGATGATGATAGTGAAAAGTTCGATGAAGAAGAGGAAGAAGAAGACTTGGCAATGATTGTAAGAAAGTTCAAAAGATTTATGAGAAAGAAGAAGCAAGGATTCAAGAAAAAAACCTTCAAGGGTGAGCCAAGTAAAGAAAATGAGAAAGAGAAAGAGCTATCCATTTGCTTTGAGTGCAAGAAATTGAGCCATTTTAGAATAGATTGCCCTCTTCTCAAGAAACTATCTAAGAAATTCAAGAAGAAAATGATGATGGCCACTTGGAGCAATAGTGAGGACTCTAGCTCTAAGGAGGAATCATAAGAAGTAACCAATCTTTGCCTAATGGCAAACCATGAGGAGGTAAATGCTGAAAATCATTTCGATTTTACATTTGATGAATTACAAGATGCTTTCACTGAACTTATGACTGAATTATAAAAGTATTGCTGAAAAATAAAGATATGAAGAAGTAAAATTCTGAACTTATTCATAAAAAGAAAATAATTTTTGAAAAATAGGACGTGCTAACTCATAAAAACTAGAAATTAAATGATGAATTAGCAAAAGTTAAAACATTTATAGAAAGATTTACTTATAGTTTTGAAAAACTAAATATACTATTAAATGAATAAAAAGCTATTTTAATAAGGTCGGATTAGAATTCAAATTACATAAAAAATAAAAACTATTCAAAAATCTATTTGCTAAAGCTTCATTAAATTCTATCTCAAACATCTTTTGTTATTGTTGTGGAAAAATTGATCATAAATCCTATACATATGATTTCAGAAAATTAAATAAAAAAATGATTAAAATAATTTGGATTTTAAAATAAACCATGAGTACTAACCCCAAAGGATCCAAGATGACTTGGATACCTAAAAACTCAACTTAATTTTCTTGTATAGGAGTGTCTTGCAGTCCGAGATAAGAAAAGACTTTGGTATCTCGATAGTGGCTGTTCAAAGCACATGATGGATGATAAATTCTAATTTATCACTTTTTAGTCGAAAGAAGGAGGAGTGGTTACATTTAGTGATAATGAAAAGGGGCATATCATTGGCATCAATAATATCCATATCACTCTTAAAGGGAAAAACCTTGTTTTCCGGATTAGGTTCTTTCAGATCTGATTGGATTAAAAGGGATATTTCAAAAAATTTCCTCTAAGATTCTAATCAGATCTAAGACTCTTTAGATTTGATCTTATTAATATGATAAAATAAAATAAAATAAAAATTAAATTAAATCTAATTTAATTATACCTTTATTTTGGGTAATCCAATTATCCTGTGATGATCTCGATGTTTGCCTAAGGTTCTGGACGTAGCCACGCAAGCGCCTGGCCTCTACCAGTATCCACTCGAGCAGGATCTAGAGATCTTCTTCTTTTCAATTAATTGTTCAAAAATTAGATCTAAATCTGATCTTAAAGGTCTTCAAAAACTCTTTTGAAGAACAACCATTGTCTCTTGCAGTAGTGCTACCTTCTTCCTTTTCCATCGTCTTTCACTTGCTTGGACTGCACCTAAATCATGTCCAAAATCTCTTGGACATGGAGAGGAGAGAGAGGACCAGAGAGTAGCATGGAGAAGGAGGGATAAAAGCTTTATGGCATGGGCTAAAGAGAGAAGCTCTTTATTCTAGGCGCAGATAGGGTTTATATAGATTCTGCTGCGCCATATAGTGCCACATCATCCTGACCAATCATGGCCCTTTGTGCAATCAGATTTAAATCTAATTGATGGGATGACATCATCTGATCTAATCAGATTAGAGTTTCTCAAAACTCTCCTTAGATGGCGCCAAGATTAGGTCAAACAAGTCTTCTTGGTGCCATCTAGTTTGAATCCCTGAAGCAACTGGAGTCCCATCTGTATGGGACTCCAAATCTTATCCTCATGGGCGCACGCCTTCCTAAGCATGCACCCCTTGTCTGTCTACTTTTTAGCAGAGAGACAAGGGCCAAGGTTCTCTCCTATGGGTGTACGATATATGGGCAGATGTCTAAGTATCAAAGGTCAACATTTGACCAAAGTCCAAAGATTAGATTTAGTAGGTGATGGAAAATGGTAGGTATTATCTTAAATTTATTTCATAAATTAAGACAACCCTTTTCTGATCTAGGACAAGCTCCAGTCAGACCAAGTGAAGGCCTCTGAGTTGAGCACTAAACTATATTTGGCTCAGTCGAGACAACTTATTTATGATAGTTAAAAGGAAGAACGTTAGGCTTCAATCGAGTGCTAGCACGATTTTCTTGAACCTAATTGAATCTTATTCATTCAGATCAATTGAACGGATTAGTTCAATTGATGATCATCCAAATTCAAACCCTTGTTTGTGTGATCCCAGTTAGGTTCAGTTCGTATGGTAATGGGATATGTCATGATCTCTATCATCGACATCATCGAAACTCCTTTTCGATGGATCAGAACTCTTCTGATTCGATACAGCTAGAATGATCGATCATCTAAATCATTCTAATTGCTCCCAAAATCCACCAGTGACACCTAGCAGTATATGGTGGCAACCCATCAGAGCTGAATGTGAACCTCTTCAGTGCAGCTACCTGTGTGATTAAGTTCTTCTATCTTGAGCCTCCGATCAGATTAGGGTTAAGGTGAACTCGTCAAACCCTAGTCTCTGTCATATGATGTAATCATTCGATTCAAGTCCAATGTGAAAATCTAAATAGAAACTCTTTCTATTATTTCACTCTGCCATGGCCATGGGCTTCTGGACTTGATTCTCATGATCATCATAGGGCTGCTCCTCTACCACCGAGGTAGATAGATTCCATCTTGATGCAATCCAGTTCCTACAATGAACATGCTATAGCCAACATACACCTCAGGGTTCCATATGGCTAGGAGATCCGAGTAATGGTGTAGTCAAACTATAACACCCTCAAGGTGAACTGCCGATGCATCTCAGGTCAAAGAACCAGACACACTACTGCAGCATCGAGTCAGTCATTGACGAGAAGGTAGACTTCCTAATGACTACTCGAGGTGGTCACGCTCAGTGCCCTCGTTCTCTAACGAGTACCTGTACTCTCGCTCCGGTGTCTCCACACCGTAGACTCAAGACTCATCTACTAAAGAGAAGCGATCGTACACCAACCTTCCGGATCAATCACCATCCTCGTGATGATCCTATGGTCGGGAGCATTTTATGAGTTAATAATGATTATTCATGTCTTAAATTTTCAACTCTTGAAAATATGAATTATCATTACCATTAACTCAAAGGATGTATCACAGACACTAAATACACATATGTGATAGAAAATAACCCATTTTATTGATTTTATAGTCAAAATTATAATTTTGCCCCTAGAAGTGTATTACAAGTGTCAGCCAATTCTGGCTTCTAGGGCACATATATCTAACAATCTCCCACTTGTCCTAAAGCCAATTGGCTACAAGTCTAAGTCCCATCTTCTCAAGGTGGGCTTCGATCTTCTGCTGGCCCAACGGCTTTGTAAGTGGGTCTGCCACATTATCTGTGGAGTTGACTCTCTTGACCTCAACGTAACCTTTCTCGAAGGTAATCGCGGATGAGATGGTATCGCCGCTCAATGTGCTTGGATTTCTGGTGAGACCTCGGCTCCTTAGCAAGGGCTATGGCGCCATTGTTGTCGCAGTATAGAGGAATGGCATCTGATGGCATTACTCCAATTTCTGCAGCAAACTTCTTGTACCAGAATGCTTCCTTCGCAGCCTCTGATGCAGCGATATATTCTGCTTCCATGGTGGAATCTGCTATCACAGTTTGCTTGGAACTCTTCCAGCTGACAGCACCACCATTGCACACAAACAGACTTCCCAGATGTCGACTTTCGATCATCTATATCGGACATGAAATCCGAGTCTGTGTATCCCTGGACTTGGAGTTCTCCATTACCAAAGACCAACATCATATCCTTAGTTCTTCTCAAGTACTTAAGGATACATTTCACAGAAGTCCAGTGTTCTTCACCTGGATTTGACTGATATCTGCTTGTGACACTCACAGCATGGGCTATATCAGGTCGTGTACATAGCATGGCATACATGAGGCTCCCTATTGCAGAAGCATAAGGGATCTTGCTCATGCGTTCTATTTCCTCAGGTGTGCTGGGGCACATCTTCTTGGAAAGATGAATACCATGTCTGAAGGGTATTTATCCCCTCTTAGAGTTTTCCATACTAAACCTCTTTAGTACTTCCTCTATGTACATCTTCTGTGAAAGTCCTAGCATCCTATTCGGTCTATCCCTATAGACCTTAATTCCTAGAATAAAGGATGCTTCACCTAGGTCTTTCATGGAGAATTCCTTGGACAACCATATTTTGACTGTTGTCAACATGGGAATATCATTCCCAATAAGGAGGATGTCATCCACGTACAATACGAGGAAGACAACAGCGCTCCCACTGACCCTTTTGAAAACACATGGTTCCTCTTCATTTTTGATGAAACCAAACTTTTTGATCACATCATTGAAACGAGTGTTCCAGCTCCGAGATGCTTGCTTAAGTCCATATATGGACCTTTGCAGCTTGCAAACCTTGTGATCAGTATCACTGGATGTGAAACCTAGCGGCTGTTCCATATAGATATCTTCCTCAAGATATCCATTTAAGGAATGCCGTTTTCACGTCCATTTGCCATATTTCATAATCGAAATAGGCTGCAACAGGCAAGCAATGTGCGGATGGATTTTAGCATAGCTACTGGGGAAAAGGTATCCTGATAGTCAATGCCTTCGCGTTGACTATAACCTTTTGCCACTACTCTAGCCTTGAATGTCTCCACATTCCCATCTGCACCAATCTTTCTCTTGAAGATCCATTTACACCCAATAGGTACTATACCTTCTGGTGGATCTACCAAGGTCCAGACTTGGTTTGAGTGCATCGAGTCAATTTCTGACTTCATTGCCTCTAAGCCATTTCTCGGAGTCGATATCTGATATCGCCTCGTTGTAGGTTTTGGGATCATCACCATGAGCACCATTACCTATGAGGAACATTTTCCTCTACTTCCTCTGAAATAATACCTAAGTATCTTTCAGGGGGACGGAAAACTCTTTCCGATCTACGAGGTGGAGGAGGTAGTGTTCTTATTGGCTCAACCTGATTTGGTTCCAATTGGTCCTTAGCTCGTTCTGCTTGTGAGACTTTCTCATCAAGCTTAATCTGCTTTCCAATGCCGCTATCTTGAATAAACTATTTTTCAAGAAAGATGGCATGTCGACTCACAATCACATTGTGGTCTTCTGGAATGTAGAAATAGTATCCTAATGACTCTTTAGGATATCCTATGAATCGAGCTCTAAAGGACCTAAACTCTAACTTGTCCGCTTGTTGTCTTTTGACATGAGCCGGACAACCCCAAATTCTGAGATGACTCAGACTTGGTTTCTTACCGTGCCATATCTCATACGGTGTGGTAGGAACGGTTTTAGAGGGAACCCTATTCAGTAAATAGATTGAAGTTAACAATGAATGTCCCCAAAGAAAATCAGGGAGGTCTGTGAAGCTCATCATGGATCGAACCATATCCAATAGAGTCCGATTTCTCCATTCTGAAACCCCGTTGAGTTGAGGTGTTCCTGGTGGAGTCCATTGAGAGACTATGCCATTTTCCTTGAAGATAGTCTAGGAATTCCCGGCTAAGGTATTCACCTCCTCGATCTGATCGAAGAACCTTAATGGGTTTTCCAGTTTGTTTTTCTACTTCATGTCTGAATTCTTTGAACTTTTCAAAAGGCTTCAGACTTGTGTCTCATAAGATACACATACCCATACCTAGACAGATCATCGGTAAAGGTAATGAAGTAGACAAAATTGCCTCTAGCCGGCACATCAAATGGGCCGCACACATCAGTATGTACTAGGGCAAGGAGATCTGTGGCCCTCTCCCCATGTCCTAACAAAAGGGAGTTTAGTCATTTTGCCTTGAAGACAAGATTCACAAGTTGGATATGACTCGAAAGTCAATGGACTCAATAGCCCATTTTTCTCCAATTTGTTAATCCTATCTTCTGCTATATGACCTAATCTCAGGTGCCATAGATATCTGTCGTTTGGACTATCCCTAGGTCATTTTGTTTGGCATTCACGTTTTGCTCGATAGTTAAAATAGGTACATCAATATGTAACTGATAAAGACCATTAATAAGGAAACCATTTGCAATTTTATTTCTTTCATAAAGAATGTTACAATGGTCCTTAAAGAAGGTGAATCACATAGCCTTCTTGTGCTAAGCATGAAACAGAAATCAAATTCCTGCTAGCTGCAGGCACATAATAACAGTCTTATGCAAAACTAAGTCTAAACCAGATGGTAATCGAAGAGGGTATGTTCCCACGGCTACTGCAGCAACTCTTGCTCCATTACCGACGTGTAGGATCATGTCTCCATCCCTCAGCCTCCTGCTATCCTCAAGACCCTGCATGAGAAGTGCACAGATGAGCACTAGAACCAGAGTCAAGCACCCAACTGGATGCAGAAGAAATCCGTAAGGTTAGACTCAATAACGAGCATACCTCCAGAAGGACCTTCCTTCTTGTTCTTCAGGGTGGCCAGGTAAGTAGGGCAGTTCCGCTTTCCAATGGCCGTCGCTATTGCAATGGAAACACTTTCCTTTGCCATCGGTCCTTCTTCTTCGGCTTCTGCCTTCTTCTTCTTTGATCCTTCCACCTTCTTGCTTTTTCACAGACTTCTTTTTCTTTCCATAAGACTTTCTTTTGGAAGAAGTCCATTCCATAGCAAGAACTGAGCCTTTAGAACCTTTCATAGAAAGCTCAGCGGTAACCAGCATATTCATCAAGCTTGGCCAAGGAATTCTTGAAGTTTATGCATGTGGTAATTCATGATGAATTGCCCATATGCATCAGTCAAGGATTGCAGAATAATATCATTCTGCAGATCCAAGTCTAACTTCACACCGAGCTTCTCAAGCTCTTCCATGTCCTTGATCATTGTCAGACAGTGATCTTGGACTGACTGCCCATCACGCATCTTAGCCTTAAAAAGTCATTTAGTGACTTGATATTTGGCTGCGCGACTCTGTTCACCAAACATCTCCTGCAGGTGAGCCAACATTTGGCGGAGCAGTCCCGATATCTTCATGTTGATGCTGGAGCTCATCAGACATCGAGCCCAACATGTATAGTATCTGGCCTTATTATCTTCGTCTAATCCATTTGTTCAAGAGACGCTCTCTGTTCAGCTGATGGACAAGCTAGGTAAGGTGAGGAGGGTCCTGGTCCAATAACATGAGTTAACTTCTCAAAACCTAAAATAATTTTGTAGTTCCTAGAGCCAATCTTTATAATTGGATTCGATCAGTCTATGTGTGTCTACGGATACGTGCTAGTGGGGTTGGACGCAGATATTTTTTTTTTTCTTTAGAGAGTCAAAGTTTCTAGTTAGATTTTGTAATTAAGATTTGACCAATTTATTTAGAAATTTGATTTTTAAATAAATTAGCTTCCACTATTTTTTTGGATCCCTACACTCTCTCTGTAGATATGCGAAAATCTCTATGATTATTGATTTCTAGTGGGTGGTGCAGTCCCACAAACTAACTCATCACCTCACCTAATAGTTATTGGTGATGGGTTAGCCAATGAGTGAACAACTCTTGTTCAATGATTCTCTAATCATGGTGTACCCAGACTTGGTCTCTAATTCATGAATCTCATCGTGCCCAGAATATTGTTCCATTCCTTAGTTAAGTTAGATCCATTATTTGCATGGATTGGATTTCTAATTGGGTCTCTCACCACATCCAAAATATTGAGCCTAATTCATCCTCCAGCCCATAGCATCCAATGCCTAATAGACATGGTTGCATCTTCTCGGTGCAACTGAACCACTGTAACCAGTTGAGAATAATCAACCCTGAAAAGGGCCCGCACATCTACAATGGTGGAAGACCTTAGACTTAATCTTTTTTTAGGAAAATTTGACTTAGGTTTCTTTAAACTTGACTTGACATAGCCATAACCATTATGACTAACCTAGTGGCATGGGTTAGCTCGGATTATTGTTAGCCACCTCAGATCAGGAACTGTGTCAACAGATATGGCCAGGTAAGTGAGACCGGTGGAAGGAATATGCCATTAACTCGCAATAAAGAATGCATTCGAGGTCGAGTAGCTTTCCAATTAAAAATCCAGTCGATCGTATCTACCAAACTTACCTTAGACACCAAATTGTTAAGCCAGAACCAATCGGATTAGCCTACAATCCAGACTCTAACCACTGAGCCTAATTAGATCTTGACTTGATCGATCACTCATATGACTCGATCTTGATCCAGACTTAATCCTATTAGGCTGGTCAATTTAAGCACCCTTGATTCCATCTAACCAACTCTTGATTCGGTTTGATCAACCGCTAAACCTAATTAAGCTATCCAAGTTCGAACCCAATTTTATGAATATGTCTTAAATCTAAAAATTCTCAATTTTAGACATAATATGTTTCATAATCTTAATTCTTAGTTAAGTTTAGGATTCATAAACAAAATATGTATATAAAATTCTAGGGTTTTAGGATCTAGAATTTTGTAGAAAATAAATTTTAGATTTCTGATTAAGAACGAATGTGCAGCACCCCTACACATTATAAGAACATCCCATCAAATGGAAGGAGAGGATCTTTAAACCCTACTTCATTCGTATGATCGAACGGCCAAGTAGAATGTCTTAATCAGAAATATGATAAATCTACAAAACTAGTTAGATCTACATCATATATCATATATATAAAAATTGATCTAACTAAAAACATGTTTTGCATATAGCTCATATATCATACCATGAATGTTTTTAGATTTAAATTATCTCATAAATATCTAAAAAATAAGATTTAAATTTGATCATATCAAATTAAAATTTATTCTAGATCATTTTGTAGAACTATTATATAATTAGTCTAAATATTCATCTATCATATCTCATAAAAATAAATTAAATAAATTTATTTATTATTTTTTAGATCTAATTATAATATTTATAATATTAAAAAATAGTAAATAAATAGATTTAAAAATTATAATTAATCAAATTAAAATTATGATCATGTTAGACTACACATAGAACAATTCTATTCCTAGTCTAGTCATGCATCTTATACATCTTAGATCTAGATTATTTAATTTTTAATTTTTTAATTTTAGATCTAATCATATCTCATGTGATATCTAAAATTATCTAATTATTAGATAAAAAATTAAAATTAGATCTAATTAATTTTAGAACCTGGTTTTGATATCAGTTGAAGAAAAAAATCTTATTTTTTGGATCAGGTTCATACAAATCTGATTAGATCAAGAGAGATATTTTAAAAATTTTTCTCTAAGATCCTAATTAGATATGAGATTCTTTAGATCTGATCTTATTAATCTAATAAAATAAAATAAAATAAAAATTAAATTAAATCTAATTTAATTATATCTTTATTTTGGATAATTTAATTATTCTGTGATGATCCCGATGTTTGTCTGAGATTCTGGACGTAGCCACGCAAGCGCCTGATCTCTACTGATATTCAGTTAGATAGGATCTAGAGATCTTCTCTTTCTTAATCAATTCTCTAAAAATTAGATCTAGATCTGATCTTGAAGGTCTTCAAAAACTCTTTTGAAGAACAACCGTTGTCTCTTGCAGCAGTACTGCCTTCTTCCTTTCCTATCGTCTTTCACTTACTTGTATCGCACCTAACTCGTGCCCAAAACTTTTTGGGTGTGGTGAGGAGAGAGAGGACCAGAGGGTGGCATGGAGGAGGGAGAAAAGCTTTGTGGCATGGGCTAAAGGGAAAATCTCTCTATTCTAGGCATAGATAAGGTTTATATAGACCCTGCTGTGCCATACAGTGCCACATCATCTCGACCAAGCACGGCCCTTTATACAATCAGATCTAAATCTAATTGATGGGATGACATCATTTGATCTAATCAAATTAAAGCTCCTCAAAACTCTCCTTAGATGGCACCAAGATTGGGTCAAACAAGTCTTCTTGGTGCCATCTAGTTTGATTCCCTGAAGCAATTGGAGTCCCATCTGTATGGGACTTCAAATCTTATCCTCATGGGGCGCATGCCTCCCTAAGCGTGTGCCCCTTACCTGTCTATTTTTTAGCAGGGGGACAAGGGCCAAGATTCTCTTCTATGGGTGTATGACACATGGGCAGATGTCTAAGTATCAAAGGTCAACATTTGATCAAAGTCCAAAGACAAGATTTAACGATGATGAAAAATGGCAGATATTTTTTTAAATTTATTTCATAAATTAAGATAATTCTTTTCTGACTTGGACAAGCTCTAGTCAGACCAAATAAAGATTTCTGAGTGAGTCCAAACATATTTGGCTCAATTGAGACAAGCTTTAATGATTGTTAAAGAAGAATATTAGGCTCAATCGTGTGCTAGCATGATTTTCTTGAACCTAATTGAATCTTATTCAAATCAATTGAATTGGGTTAATCTAATTGATGATATCTAGATCCAAACCCTTATTTGTGTGATCCAGTTAGTTTCAGTTTCGTATGGTAATGGAATATGTCATGATCTCTATCATCGACATCATCGAAATATCTTTCGATGGATCATAACTTTTCTGATTCAGACAACTAGTATGATCGATCATCCAAATCATTCTAATTGCTCCCAAAATCCACTAGTGATACCTAGTAGCATATGGTGGCAATCCATCGGAACTAAAAGTGAACCTCTCGATGTAGTTTTCTGTGTGATTAAGTTTCTCGATCTTGAGCCCCGATCGGATTAGGGTTAAGGTGATCTCGTCAAGCCCTAATATCCATCATATGAATTAATTATTCGATTCAAGTCCAATGTGAAAAGCCTAATAGAAACTCTTTCTATTATTTCACTCTAGCATGGTCATGGGCTTTATGAACTTAATTCTCATGATCATCATAGGGCTGCTCCTCTTCTATCGAGGTAGATAGATCTCCTATTGGTGCAATCCAATTCCTACAATGAACATGCTATAGCCAATATACACCTCAGAGTTTCGAATGGCTAGGAGATCGAGTTATGGTGTAGTCAAATTATAATACCCTCAAGATGAACTATCGATGTACCTTAGATCAAAAAATCAGACACACCACTATAGCTTCAAGCCAGTCATTAACGAGAAGGTAGACTTTCTTATGACTGCTCTGAAGGGAAATTCTGATTTTTCGGACCAGGTTCGTTCAGATCTGATCAGATCAAGAGATATATTTCAAAATTTTTTTTTTAATCTAATCAGATCTTGATATGTTTCAGATCTAATTCTTATTATTTTAATAAATAAAATAAAATAAGATAAATTAAATCAAATTTAATTTACCTTGATTTGGGTAATCCTATTACCCTGTTGATGATCCTGTATTGCAGCGGAAGGTTCTGGATCTTAGCCACGCAAGCGCCTGGCCTCTACCGGTATCCACTCGGGTTGGATCTGGAGATCCTCTTCTTCTCTATCACGTCCTCCAAAAATCAGATCTGGATCTGATCTGGAGGATCTTCAAAACTCCTTTTGAAGATCAGCAGTCGTCCTTTGCAGCAGCGCAGCCTTCTTGCTTTTGATCGCCTTTCTCTTGATCTGAATTGCACCAACCAAGGTCCAAAACCCTTTTGGACGTGGAGAGCAGAGGGAGAAGGTGTTTGGCATGGAGGAAGGAGGGGAGAGGCAGCCTTGGGGCATGGGAATTGTGATTCCTTTCAATCACTTTCAATCACAATCTGGGTTGGGCGCAGGGTCTTATTTATAGACTAGCTCTGTGATCCAACTCCTCTTCCTTCCCAACCAATCACAACCCTTTGTGAAATCAGATCTAAATCTGATTGGTGGAAATAGAGTCCCCTGGATTCCTCCTTAGAGGGCGCCTAAGACCAGTCAAAGTTGGATTCTTAGTAGAACTCTAATTGGAATCCAAAAAGGGAGATGGAGTCCTTGTCCAACAAGGACTCCTAGGCGCCTCCAACTTGGGCACACGCCTAGGGTGGCGTGCGCCCTTCTCCTTGCCAGGTTCTGGCAGGGGGACAGGCCCCCACCAGCTCTCCAATAGGTGCATGACATGTGGTCAAAAGTCAAAGTGTCAATGGTCAACGTTTGACCAGTCAAAGGTAGACTTTTGACCAAAGTCAAAGAACAAGAAATGGCAGGTGACCAAAAATGGCAGGTAATGTCTTACAAAATAAGACAACCTTTTCTGACTTGGACAACCTCCAGTCAGACCATATGAAGGCCTCTGATTGAGCACAAACTCCTTTGGCTCAGTCAGGACAACTTATTTATGATAGTAAAAGAAGAACGTTAGGTTCAATCGAGTGCTAGCACGATTTCCTTGAACCTAATTGAATCTCATTCAGATCAATTGAACTAGATCAGTTCAATTGATGATCACCAGATTCAAACCCTTGTTTGTGTGACCCAGTTAGGTTCAGTTCTGTATGGTAATGGGATATGTCATGATCTCTATCATCGACATCATCGAAACTCCTTTCGATGGATCAGAACTCTTCTGATTCGAACAGCTAGAATGATCGATCATCTAAATCATTCTAATTGCTCCCAAAATCCACCAGTGACACCTAGCAGTATATGGTGGCAACCCATCAGAGCTGAATGCGAACCTCTTGGTGCAGCTACCTGTGTGATTAAGTTCTTCTATCTTGAGCCCCGATCAGATTAGGGTTAAGGTGAACTCGTCAAACCCTAGTCTCTGTCATATGATGTAATCATTCGATTCGAGTCCAATGTGAAAATCTAAATAGAAACTCTTTCTATTATTTCACTCTACCATGGCCATGGGCTTCTGGACTTGATTCTCATGATCATCATAGGGCTGCTCCTCTACCACCGAGGTAGATAGATTCCATCTTGATGCAATCCAGTTCCTACAATGAACATGCTATAGCCAACATACACCTCAGGGTTCCATATGGCTAGGAGACCGAGTAATGGTGTAGTCAAACTATAACACCCTCAAGGTGAACTGCCGATGCATCCTCAGGTCAAAGAACCAGACACACTACTGCAGCATCGAGTCAGTCATTGACGAGAAGGTAGACTTCCCTAATGACTACTCGAGGTGGTCACGCTCAGTGCCCTCGTTCTCTAACGAGTACCTGTACTCTCGCTCCGGTGTCTCCACACCGTAGACTCAAGACTCATCTACTAAAGAGAAGCGATTGTACACCAACCTTCCGGATCAATCACCATCCTCGTGATGATCCTATGGTCGGGAGCATTTTATGAGTTAATAATGATTATTCATGTCTTAAATTTTCAACTCTTGAAAATATGAATTATCATTACCATTAACTCAAAGGATGTATCACAGACACTAAATACACATATGTGATAGAAAATAACCCATTTTATTGATTTATAGTCAAAATTATAATTTTGCCCCTAGAAGTGTATTACAAGTGTCAGCCAATTCTGGCTTCTAGGGCACATATATCTAACAATCTCCCACTTGTCCTAAAGCCAATTGGCTACAAGTCTAAGTCCCATCTTCTCAAGGTGGGCTTCGATCTTCTGCTGGCCCAACGGCTTTGTAAGTGGGTCTGCCACATTATCTGTGGAGTTGACTCTCTTGACCTCAACGTAACCTTTCTCGAAGGTAATCGCGGATGAGATGGTATCACCGTTTGCTTGGAACTCTTCCAGCAGCAAACTTCTTGACAGCAGCCTCTGACATTATTCTGCACACAAACTCTTCCAGCTGACTCCCAGATGTCGACTTTCGATCATCTATATCGGACATGAAATCCGAGTCTGTGTATCCCTGGACTTGGAGTTCTCCGTTACCAAAGACCAACATCATATCCTTAGTTCTTCTCAAGTACTTAAGGATACATTTCACAGAAGTCCAGTGTTCTTCACCTGGATTTGACTGATATCTGCTTGTGACACTCACAGCATGGGCTATATCAGGTCGTGTACATAGCATGGCATACATGAGGCTCCCTATTGCAGAAGCATAAGGGATCTTGCTCATGCGTTCTATTTCCTCAGGTGTGCTGGGGCACATCTTCTTGGAAAGATGAATACCATGTCTGAAGGGTATTTATCCCCTCTTAGAGTTTTCCATACTAAACCTCTTTAGTACTTTCTCTATGTACATCTTCTGTGAAAGTCCTAGCATCCTATTCGGTCTATCCCTATAGACCTTAATTCCTAGAATAAAGGATGCTTCACCTAGGTCTTTCATGGAGAATTCCTTGGACAACCACATCTTGACTGATGTCAACATGGGAATATCATTCCCAATAAGGAGGATGTCATCCACGTACAATACGAGGAAGACAACAGCGCTCCCACTGACCCTTTTGAAAACACATGGTTCCTCTTCATTTTTGATGAAACCAAACTTTTTGATCACATCATTGAAACGAGTGTTCCAGCTCCGAGATGCTTGCTTAAGTCCATATATGGACCTTTGCAGCTTGCAAACCTTGTGATCAGTATCACTGGATGTGAAACCTAGCGGCTGTTCCATATAGATATCTTCCTCAAGATATCCATTTAAGAATGCCGTTTTCACGTCCATTTGCCATATTTCATAATCGAAATAGGCTGCAACAGCAAGCAATGTGCGGATGGATTTTAGCGGATAGCTAGGATGAGGAGGAGAGCTTAGAGAGTCGAGAGTTCAGAGAGCTTAGCCTTAGGCGTATCTGGAGGGGTCCTTTTATAGCAGAGCTTAGTTGATGTGGTGACAGCCATGCCGTCTGGCAGAGAGTCGTTGGGCAGCATGGAGTTCGGTACGGAGAGGACGGCGTCGTCCGGTGGATCGTGGGAAGCCATACTGGCACGTCGTGGGCCGCATGGAGTCCGGTACGGAGAAGAAGGCATCGTCAGGGATCGTGGCGTTGCCATGTGGCAATGTCGTCATGGTTTCACGGAGAGGAAGGCCTTCTTGCTGCATGGCGACAAGTCATCTCTAAGGAGTTCACTTGTAACAATCGGCAGAAGGGAAGGCTGGGGGAGTTCGGCTGGCTGAAGGGTCGGCTATCTGTAGAGTTCGGCCGAGGGACGATTGCCGAGGAGTTCGACCGCTGAGAGGCCCGAAGAAGCTCGGGGCCAGTAAGGACTATAGGGCCTTCGGTCCTAGGTGGTGAAGATCTAGTTGGTTCCAGGGCTCGCTGAGGTCCAGTTCGGCCGCCTGGAGTCGGTACCGAAGGGGTTCGGCCGCCTGGGCTCACCTGGAGTCGGTCCGAAGGGAGTCGGAGTTGTAGGAGAGTTCGGCCGAAAGGGAAACCCGGGAGGAACTCGGCCGCAGAAAGGTCTGGATGGCCGAACGGGCGTCTGGGAGGAGTCCGTCTCCCGAAGAAGTCCTGCCGCTTGGAGTCCAAGGAGCTCGGCCGTCAGGAAGTTCGGCTGGCGGTGGGAGTTCGGCCCGGAGCCTGGCGCTGGGGAGTTCGGCAGCTAGGTAGTTCGGCCCGGACCTTGGCGCAGGGGAGTTCGGCCTCTAGGCGCCTCGTCGGCTAGGTTTTGGGAGGGGAGTTCCCTCTGGCAGTCTGGCCGCCCGCTCGCTAAAGCTCTTCACGGCTACTGGTTACATTGGGCCGAGCGTCGGGCCGGGCTTCGGGCAGGAGCGGGATTTATCCCCAACAGTAGCCCCCCACTCTCCCGAGTTCAAAAATTGAAGGAAGGGAGTACCAAAACAGGCGACTGCCGAAGTCTTCTTCCAGGCTCCGCATTTGTTGCAGCTGAAGCTCGGGGGAGGTCTCATCTCCAGCCAAATTGACGCTGAAGTTGAGGCTATCTTCAGTCGATGTTTGGAGTTGAAATGGAACTCGTTTCCAGCTAAAGTCGATGAAGCTGATGTTGAAGCCGAAGTAAATCTCGCCTCCTACGGTCGAGGTCGGATTTGAGCTCCTCGGGGGCGACATTGTCTTCATCAGCTGAAGTGACTCGAGGGAGACCTCCTCTCTTGCAGCCGAGGTTGAAGTGCGCGCTCGGGGGAGATCTTATCTCCTGCAGCCGAGGTCTTCTTAGGACGGGTTCTCCTCCTGTTCCTACCGAGATGATCGCTCGGGAGAGATCTTATCTCTAGCCGAGGTTCCGGTCGCTCGGGAGAGATCTTATCTCTAGCCGAGGTCCTCGGGGGAGATCTTATCTCCTGCGGCCGAGCTCTCTCGGGGGAGATCTTATCTCCTGCAGCCGAGGTGCGCGCTCGCGTTAGGACGAGGTTCTCCTCCTGTTCCTAACCGAGGTTGTTCACGGTCGCTCGGGAGAGATCTTATCTCTAGCCGAGGTTGATGCTCGCGTTAGGACGAGGTTTTCCTCCTGTTCCTAACCGAGGTTGTTCACGGTCGCTCGGGAGAGATCTTATCTCTAGCCGAGGTTGTCAACGGTCGCTCGGGAGAGATCTTATCTCTAGCCGAGGTTGATGCTCGCGTTAGGACGAGGTTCTCCTCCTGTTCCTAACCGAGGTTGTTCACGGTCGCTCGGGAGAGATCTTATCTCTAGCCGAGGTTGTCAACGGTCGCTCGGGAGAGATCTTATCTCTAGCCGAGGTTGTCGGTCGCTCGGGAGAGATCTTATCTCTAGCCGAGGTTGATGCTCGCGTTAGGACGAGGTTCTCCTCCTGTTCCTAACCGAGGTTGTTCACGATCGCTCTGGGAAGATCTTATCTCTAGCCGAGGTTGTCAGGTCGCTCGGGAGAGATCTTATCTCTAGCCGAGGTTGTCAACGGTCGCTCGGGAGAGATCTTATCTCTAGCCGAGGTTGATGCTCGCGTTAGGACGAGGTTCTCCTCCTGTTCCTAACCGAGGTTGTTCACGGTCGCTCGGGAGAGATCTTATCTCTAGCCGAGGTTGTCAACGGTCGCTCGGGAGAGATCTTATCTCTAGCCGAGGTTGATGCTCGTGTTAGGACGAGGTTCTCCTCCTGTTCCTAACCGAGATTGTTCCGGTCGCTCGGGAGAGATCTTATCTCTAGCCGAGGTCTCGTGTTAGGACGAGGTTCTCCTCCTGTTCCTAACCGTCGGTCGCTCGGGAGAGATCTTATCTCTAGCCGAGGTTGACGCCGCTCGGGAGAGATCTTATCTCTGAGCCGGACAACCCCAAATTTTGCTTTAGATGAGGTTCTCAGCGTGACTGCTGGTCATATCTCAGAAATACGGTGTGGTAGGATCTCATAGTTTTAGAGGGAAACCCTGTCTTCAGTAGAATAGATATGATCAGTAGATAATAATGAATGTCCCCAAGAGAAATGTCCCCAAAGGTCTTAGGGAGGTCTGTGAAGCTCATCATGGATCGAACCATATCCAATAGAGTCCGTGATTTCTCCATTCTGAAACTCCCGTTGAGTTGAGGTGTTCCTGGTGGAGTCCATTGAGAGACTATGCCATTTTTCTTAAGATAGTCTAGGAATTCTGGGTCTAAGGTATCCTCACCTCCTCGATCTTAGATCGAAGAACCTTAGTTTATGGGTTTTTCAGTTTATTTTTCTACTTCATGTCTAAATTCTTTGAACTTTTCAAAAGCTTCAGACTTATGTCATCATAAGATACACATACCCATAAGGACCTAGACAGATCATCGATAAAGGTAATGAGTCGGCATTAGACAAAATTGCCTCTAGTTGGTACATCAAATGGGCCGCACAATCTATGTACATGTGCGGATGGATTTTAGCATAGCTACTGGGGAAAAGGTATCCTGATAGTCAATGCCTTCACGTTGACTATAACCTTTTGCCACCAGTCTAGCCTTGAATGTCTCCACATTCCCATCTGCACCAATCTTTCTCTTGAAGATCCATTTACACCCAATAGGTACTATACCTTCTGGTGGATCTACCAAGGTCCAGACTTGGTTTGAGTGCATCGAGTCAATTTCTGACTTCATTGCCTCTAAGCCATTTCTCGGAGTCGATATCTGATATCGCCTCGTTGTAGGTTTTGGGATCATCACCATGAGCACCATTACCTATGAGGAACATTTCCTCTACATCCTCTGAAATAATACCTAAGTATCTTTCAGGGGGACGGGAAACTCTTTCCGATCTACGAGGTGGAGGAGGTAGTGTTCTTATTGGCTCAACCTGATTTGGTTCCACTTGGTCCTTAGCTCATTTTCTGCTTGTGAGACTTTCTCATCAAGCTTAATCTGCTTTCCAATGCCACTATCTTGAATAAACTATTTTTCAAGAAATATGGCATGTCGACTCACAATCACATTGTGGTCTTCTGGAATGTAGAAATAGTATCCTAATGACTCTTTAGGATATCCTATGAATCGAGCTCTAAAGGACCTAAACTCTAACTTGTCCGCTTGTTGTCTTTTGACATAGCCGGACAACCCCAAATTCTGAGATGACTCAGACTTGGTTTCTTACCGTGCCATATCTCATACGGTGTGGTAGGAACGGTTTTAGAGGGAACCCTATTCAGTAAATAGATTGAAGTTAATAATGAATGTCCCCAAAGAAAATCAGGGAGGTCTGTGAAGCTCATCATGGATCGAACCATATCCAATAGAGTCCGATTTCTCCATTCTGAAACCCCGTTGAGTTGAGGTGTTCCTGGTGGAGTCCATTGAGAGACTATGCCATTTTCCTTAAGATAGTCTAGGAATTCCCGGCTAAGGTATTCACCTCCTCGATCTGATCGAAGAACCTTAATGGGTTTTCCAGTTTATTTTTCTACTTCATGTCTGAATTCTTTGAACTTTTCAAAAGCTTCAGACTTGTGTCTCATAAGATACACATACCCATACCTAGACAGATCATCGGTAAAGGTAATGAAGTAGACAAAATTGCCTCTAGCCGGCACATCAAATGGGCCGCACACATCAGTATGTACTAGGGCAAGGAGATCTGTGGCCCTCTCCCCATGTCCAACAAAAGGGAGTTTAGTCATTTTGCCTTGAAGACAAGATTCACAAGTTGGATATGACTCAAAAGTCAATGGACTCAATAGCCCATTTTTCTCCAATTTGTTAATCCTATCTTCTGCTATATGACCTAATCTCAGGTGCCATAGATATCTGTCGTTTGGACTATCCCTAGGTCGTTTGGCATTCACGTTTTGCTCGATAGTTAAAACAGGTACATCAATATAACTGATAAAGACCATTAACAAGGAAACCATTTGCAATTTTATTTCTTTCATAAAGAATGTTACAATGGTCCTTAAAGAAGGTGATCACATAACCTTCTTGTGCTAAGCATGAAACAGAAATCAAATTCCTGCTAGCTGCAGGCACATAATAACAGTCTTTTAAAACTAAGTCTAAACCAGATGGTAATCGAAGAGGGTACTGCAGCAACTCTTGCTCCATTACCGACACGTAGGATCATGTCTCCATCCCTCAGCCTCCTGCTATCCTCAAGACCCTGCATAGAAGTGCACAGATGAGCACTAGAACCAGAGTCAAGCACCCAACTGGATGCAGAAGAAACCGTAAGGTTAGACTCAATAACGAGCATACCTCCAGAAGGACCTTCCTTCTTGTTCTTTAGGGTGGCCAGGTAAGTAGGGCAGTTCCGCTTCCAATGGCCGTCGCTGTTGCAATGGAAACACTTTCCTTTGACATCGACCTTCTTCTTCGGTTCTGCCTTCTTCTTCTTTGATCCTTCCACCTTTTGCTTTTTCACAGACTTCTTTTTCTTTCCATAAGACTTTCTTTTGGAAGAAGTCCGTTCCATAGCAAGAACTGAGCCTTTAGAACCTTTCATAGAAAGCTCAGCGGTAACCAGCATATTCATTAACTCGGCCAAGGAATTTTGAAGTTTATGCATGTGGTAATTCATGATGAATTGCCCATATGCATCAGTCAAGGATTGCAGAATAATATCGTTCTGCAGGTCCAAGTCCAACTTCACACCGAGCTTCTCAAGCTCTTCCATGTCCTTGATCATTGTCAGACAGTGATCTTGGACTGACTGCCCATCACGCATCTTAGCCTTAAAAAGTCATTTCGTGACTTGATATTTGGCTGCGCGACTCTGTTCACCAAACATCTCCTGCAGGTGAGCCAACATTTGGCGAGCAGTCCCGATATCTTCATGTTGGCGCTGGAGCTCATCAGACATCGAGCCCAACATGTAATATCTGGCCTTATTATCTTCGTCAATCCATTTTTCCAGAGACGCTCTCTGTTCAGTGGATGGACGAGCTGGTAAGGTGGGAGGGTCCTGGTCCAAAACATGTGTTAACTTCTCTGAACCCAAAATAATTTTGTAGTTCCTGAGCCAATCTTTATAATTGGGTCCAGTCAGTCTATGTGTGTCTAGGATACGTGCCAGTGGGTTGGACGCAGACATTTTCCTGTAGAGAGTCAAAGATTCTAGTTAGATACTGTAATTTTGACTTGACCAATTTGTTTAGGGATTTTATTTTTAAACAAATTAGCTCCCACTATTTTCTCGGATCCCTACACTCCCTCTGTAGAGATGCGAAAATCTCCGCGATTAATGATTTCTAGTGGGTGGTGCGGTCTCACCAACTGACTCATCACCTCACCTAACAGTTATTGGTGATGGGTTAGCCAATGAGTGAACAACTCTTGTTCAATGATTCTCTAATCATGGTGCACCCAAACTTGGTCTCTAATTCATGAATCTCACCGTATCCGGAATATTGATCCACTCCTTAGTTAAGTCAGACCCACCATTTGCATAGACTGGGTTCCTAATTGGTCTCTCACCGTATCCGGAAATATTGAGCCCAACTCATCCTCCAGCCCATAGCATCCAATGCCTAATAGACATGGTTGCATCTTCCCGGTGCAACTGAGCCACTGTATCCAGCCGAGAACAATCAACCCCGGGAAGGGCCCGCACGTCTACAATGGTGGAAGACCTCAGACTTAATCTTTTCTTAGGGAGAATTGATTCAGGTCTCATTAAACTAGACTTGGCTTAGTCATAACAATTATGACTAACCTAGTGGCATGGGTTAGCTCGGATTATTGACCACCTCAGATCAGAACTGTGTCAACAGATATGGCCAGGTAAGTGAGACCGGTGGAAGGAATATGCCATTAACTCGTACAAGAATGCATTCAGGTCGAGTAGCTTCCAATTAAAAACCAGTCGGTCGTCTGTGCCAAACTTACCTTAGACACCAAATTGTTGAGTCAGAACCAATTGGGTTAGCCTACAATCCAGACTCTAACCTCTGAGCCTAATTAGGTCTTGCTTGATCGTGACTCGATCTTGACCCAGACTTAATCCTATTAGGCTGGTCAATTTAAGCATTGTTGATCCCATCTAACCAACTCTTGATTCGGTTTGATCAACCGCTTAGACCTAATTGAGCTACCCAAGCCCGAACCCAGTATTATGAATATGTCTTAGATCTGAAAATTCTCAATTTTAGACCTAATTAATATTCCATAATCTTAATTTTTAATTAAGTAGGGTTCATAAACAAAATATGCACAATAAATCCTAGGGTTTCAGGATCTAGGGTTTTGCAGAAAGTAAGTTTTGGGTTTCTGATTAAGGACGAACACGCAGCACCCCTACACATCATAAGAACACCCCATCGAATGGGAAGAGAGGGCCTTTAAACCCTTCTTCGTTCTTATGACCGGACGGCCAAGAGGAACGCCTTAATCAGGAACATGCAATACTACAAAACAGTTTTAGATCTATATCATATATCTCATATACAAATTAGATCTAATCATGGCATATTTTGCATACATCTCATGTATCAAATCATGCATGTTTTTAGATCTAAATTATCTCATAATAATCTAAAAAATTAGATTTAAATTGATCTAATCAAAATAAATTCTAATCTAGACAATTATGTAGAACTATTCTACAACTAGTCTAGACATGCATCAATCATATCTCATATGATATTTAAAATTAAATAATTTTTATTTGCTATTTTTTAGATGTTATTATAACTATTATAATATCAAAAAATAGTAAATAAAAAGATCTAAAATATGATTTAATCAGATTAAATCAAAAACATGCAAGAACTATTCTATAGAACTATTCTATTCTAGAACTAGTCATGCATATCTTCATAATTCTTAGATCCAAATCATTTAATTTTAATTTTTTCTGATTTCAGATCTGATCACATCTCATGTGACATCTGAAAATCACTTTATTTTCTAATTAAAATAAATTTAAAATCAGATCTAAATAATTTTAGAACCATGGCTCTGATACCAGTTGAAGGAAAATCCTGATTTCCCGGTCCAGGTTCGTTCCAGATCTGATCAGATCAAGAGATATATTTCAAAAATTTTCTCTTGATCTCAATCAGATCTTGATATGTTTCAGATCTAATTCTTATTATTTTAATAAATAAAATAAAATAAGATAAATTAAATCAAATTTAATTTACCTGATTTGGGTAATCCTATTACCCTGTTGATGATCCTGATTGCAGCGGAAGGTTCTGGATCTTAGCCACGCAAGCGCCTGGCCTCTACCGGTATCCACTCGGGTTGGATCTGGAGATCCTCTTCTTCTCTATCACACCTCCAAAAATCAGATCTGGATCTGATCTGGAGGATCTTCAAAACTCTTTTGAAGATCAGCAGTCGTCCTTTTGCAGCAGCGCAGCCTTCTTGCTTTTGATCGCCTTTCTCTTGATCTGAATCGCACCAACCAAGTCCAAAACTCCTTTTGGACGTGAGAGCAGAGGGGAGAAGGTGGTTTGGCATGGAGAAGGAGGGGAGAGGCAGCCTTGGGGCATGGGGAATTTGATTCAATCATATTCTAATTAGAGTTGGGCGCAGGGTCTTATTTATAGACTAAGCTGTGATCCAACTCCTCTTCTTCCCAACCAATCACAACCCTTTGTGAAATCAGATCTAAATCTGATTGGTGGGAATAGAGACCCCTGGATTCCTCCTTAGAGGGCGCCTAAGACCAGTCAAACTTGGATTCTTAGTAGAACTCTAATTGGAATCCAAAAAGGGAGGTGGAGTCCTTGTCCAACAAGGACTCCTAGGCGCCTCCAACTTGGGCTCACGCCACCCTTGGCGTGCGCCCTTCTCCTTGCCAGGTTCTGGCAGGGGGACAGGCCCCCACCAGCTCTCCAATAGGTGCATGACATGTGGTCAAAAGTCAAAGTGTCAATGGTCAACGTTTGACCAGTCAAAGGTAGACTTTTGACCAAAGTCAAAGAACAAGAAATGGCAGGTGACCAAAAATGGCAGGTAATGTCTTACAAATATAAGACAACCTTTTCTGACTTGGACAACCTCCAGTCAGACCATATGAAGGCCTCTGATTGAGCACAAACTCCTTTGGCTCAGACAGGACAACTTATTTATGATAGTAAAAGAAGAACGTTAGGTTCAATCGAGTGCTAGCACGATTTTCCTTGAACCTAATTGAATCTCATTCAGATCAATTGAACTAGATCAGTTCAATTGATGATCACCAGATTCAAACCCTTGTTTGTGTGACCCAGTTAGGTTCAGTTCTGTATGGTAATGGGATATGTCATGATCTCTATCATCGACATCATCGAAACTCCTTTCGATGGATCAGAACTCTTCTGATTCGAACAGCTAGAATGATCGATCATCTAAATCATTCTAATTGCTCCCAAAATCCACCAGTGACACCTAGCAGTATATGGTGGCAACCCATCAGAGCTGAATGCGAACCTCTTGGTGCAGCTACCTGTGTGATTCAAGTTCTTCTATCTTGAGCCCCGATCAGATTAGGGTTAAGGTGAACTCGTCAAACCCTAGTCTCTGTCATATGATGTAATCATTCGATTCGAGTCCAATGTGAAAATCTAAATAGAAACTCTTTCTATTATTTCACTCTGCCATGGCCATGGGCTTCTGGACTTGATTCTCATGATCATCATAGGGCTGCTCCTCTACCACCGAGGTAGATAGATTCCATCTTGATGCAATCCAGTTCCTACAATGAACATGCTATAGCCAACATACACCTCAGGGTTCCATATGGCTAGGAGACCGAGTAATGGTGTAGTCAAACTATAACACCCTCAAGGTGAACTGCCGATGCATCTCAGGTCAAAGAACCAGACACACTACTGCAGCATCGAGTCAGTCATTGACGAGAAGGTAGACTCCCTAATGACTACTCGAGGTGGTCACGCTCAGTGCCCTCGTTCTCTAACGAGTACCTGTACTCTCGCTCCGGTGTCTCCACACCGTAGACTCAAGACTCATCTACTAAAGAGAAGCGATCGTACACCAACCTTCCGGATCAATCACCATCCTCGTGATGATCCTATGGTCGGGAGCATGTTTATGAGTTAATAATGATTATTCATGTCTTAAATTTTCAACTCTTGAAAATATGAATTATCATTACCATTAACTCAAAGGATGTATCACAGACACTAAAT
>QRFJ01004209.1:0-48511 GCA_006176705.1 Cocos nucifera | reverse complement strand
ATGAAGGCCTCTGATTGAGCACAAACTTCTTTGGCTCAGTCAGGATAACTATTTATGATAGTAAAAGAAGAACGTTAGGTTCAATCGAGTGCTAGCACGATTTTCTTGAACCTAATTAAATCTCATTTAGATCAATTGAACTGGATCAGTTCAATTGATGATCACCAGATTCAAACCCTTGTTTGTGTGACCCAGTTAGGTTCAGTTCTGTATGGTAATGGGATATGTCATGATCTCTATCATCGACATCATCGAAACTCCTTTCGATGGATCAGAACTCTTTTGATTTGAACAGCTAGAATGATCGATCATCTAAATCATTCTAATTGCTCCCAAAATCCATCAGTGACACCTAGCAGTATATGGTGGCAACCCATCAGAGCTGAATGTGAACCTCTTGGTGCAGCTACCTGTGTGATTAAGTCCTTCTATCTTGAGCCTCGATCAGATTAGGGTTAAGGTAAACTCGTCAAACCCTAGTTTCTATCATATGATGTAATCATTCGATTCGAGTCCGATGTGAAAATCTAAATAGAAACTCTTTCTATTATTTCACTCTACCATGGCCATGGACTTTTGGACTTGATTCTCATGATCATCATAGGGCTGCTCCTCTACCACTGTGGTAGATAGATTCCATCTTGATGCCATCCAGTTCCTACAATGAACATGCTATAGCCAACATACACCTCAGGATTTAAATGGCTAGGAGACCGAGTAATGGTGTAGTCAAACTATAACACCCTCAAGGTGAACTATCGATGCACCTCAGGTCAAAGAACCAGACACACTACTGCAGCATCGAGTTAGTCATTGACGAGAAGGTAGACTCCCTAATGACTACTCGAGGTGGTCACGCTCAGTGCCCTCATTCTCTAACGAGTATCTGTACTCTCGCTCCAGTGTCTCCACACCGTAGACTCAAGACTCATCTACTAAAGAGAAGCGAATTATACGCCAACCTTCCGGATCAATCACCATCCTCGTGATGATCCTATGTCGAGATTTTATGAGTTAATATTGATTATTATGCTTAAATTTCAACCTTAAAATTGATTATCATTACCATTACTCAAAGGATGTATCATAGACACTAAATAAATATTGAAGAAATCCTTATTTCCTGGTCCAGGTAAAAGTAACCCTTTTAGAAGTGTCAAGAACACCCTGAATGAAGAGAGGGCCTTTAAACCCTTCTTCGTTCTTATGACCGGACGGCCAAGAGGAACGCCTTAATCAGGAACATGTAAATCTACAAAACAGTTATAGATCTATATCATATATCTCATATACAAATTTAGATCTAATCAAGGCATATTTTGCATACATCTCATGTATCAAATCATGCATGTTTTCAGATCTAAATTATCTCATAATAATCTAAAAAATTAGATTTAAATTGATCTAATCAAAATAAATTCTAATCTAGACAATTATGTAGAACTATTCTACAACTAGTCTAGACATGCATCTAATCATATCTCATATGATATTTAAAATTAAATAATTTTTATTTGCTGTTTATCAGATGTTATTATAACACTTATAATATCAAAAAATAGTAAATAAGAAGATCTAAAATATGATTTAATCAGATTAAATCAAAGACATGCAAAACTATTCTATAGAACTATTCTATTCTAGAACTAGTCATGCATATCTTCATGTTCTTAGATCCAAATCATTTAATTTTAATTTTTCTGATTTCAGATCTGATCACATCTCATGTGACATCTGAAATCACTTTATTTTCTAATTAAAATAAAATTAAAATCAGATCTAAATAATTTAGAACCATGGCTCTGATACCAGTTGAAGGGAAATCCTGATTTCCCGGTCCAGGTTCGTCCAGATCTGATTAGATCAAGAGATATATTTCAAAAATTTTCTCTTGATCTCAATCAGATCTTGATATGTTTCAGATCTGATTCTTATTATTTTAATAAATAAAATAAAATAAGATAAATTAAATCAAATTTAATTTACCTGATTTGGGTAATCCTATTACCCTGTAGATGATCCTGATTGCAGCGGAAGGTTCTGGATCTTAGCCACGCAAGCGCCTGGCCTCTACCGGTATCCACTCGGGTTGGATCTGGAGATCCTCTTCTTCTCTATCACACCTCCAAAAATCAGATCTGGATCTGATCTGGAGGATCTTCAAAACTCTTTTGAAGATCTGCAGTCGTCCTTTTGCAGCAGCGCAGCCTTCTTGCTTTTGATCGCCTTTCCTTGATCTGAATCGCACCAACCTAAGTCCAAAACTCTTTTGGACGTGGAGAGCAAGGGGAGAAGAGACTATGGCATGGAGAAGGAGGGGAGAGGCAGCCTTGGGGCGTGTCTAATTTCATTAGAATTAGGGTTGGGCGCAGGGTCTTATTTATAGACCTCTTGTGATCCAACTCCTCTTCCTCTCAACCAATCACAACCCTTTGTGAAATCAGATCTAAATCTGATTGGTTGGAATAGAGACCCCTGGATTCCTCCTTAGAGGGCGCCTAAGACCAGTCAAACTGGATTCTTAGTAGAACTCTGATTGGAATCCAAAAGGGAGGTGGAGTCCTTGTCCAACAAGGACTCCTAGGCGCCTCCTACTTGGGCTCACGCCACCCTTGGCGTGCGCCCTTCTCCTTGCCAGGTTCTGGCAGGGGGACAGGCCCCCACCAGCTCTCCAATAGGTGCATGACATGTGGTCAAAAGTCAAAGGGTCAATGGTCAACGTTTGACCAGTCAAAGGTAGACTTTTGACCAAAGTCAAAGAACAAGAAATGGCAGGTGACCAAAAATGGCAGGTAATGTCTTACAAATAAGACAACCTATTCTGACTTGGACAACCTCCAGTCAGACCATATGAAGGCCTCTGATTGAGCACAAACTCCTTTGGCTCAGTCAGGACAACTTATTTATGATAGTAAAAGAAGAACGTTAGGTTCAATCGAGTGCTAGCACGATTTCCTTGAACCTAATTGAATCTCATTCAGATCAATTGAACTAGATCAGTTCAATTGATGATCACCAGATTCAAACCCTTGTTTGTGTGACCCAGTTAGGTTCAGTTCTGTATGGTAATGGGATATGTCATGATCTCTATCATAGACATCATCGAAACTCCTTTCGATGGATCAGAACTCTTCTGATTCGAACAGCTAGAATGATCGATCATCTAAATCATTCTAATTGCTCCCAAAATCCACCAGTGACACCTAGCAGTATATGGTGGCAACCCATCAGAGCTGAATGTGAACCTCTTGGTGCAGCTACCTGTGTGATTAAGTTCTTCTATCTTGAGCCCCGATCAGATTAGGGTTAAGGTGAACTCGTCAAACCCTAGTCTCTGTCATATGATGTAATCATTCGATTCGAGTCCAATGTGAAAATCTAAATAGAAACTCTTTCTATTATTTCACTCTGCCATGGCCATGGGCTTCAGGACTTGATTCTCATGATTATCATAGGGCTGCTCCTCTACCACCGAGGTAGATAGATCCCATCTTGATGCAATCCAGTTCCTACAATGAACATGCTATAGCCAACATACACCTCAGGGTTCCATATGGCTAGGAGACCGAGTAATGGTGTAGTCAAACTATAACACCCTCAAGGTGAACTGCCGATGCATCTCAGGTCAAAGAACCAGACACACTACTGCAGCATCGAGTCAGTCATTGACGAGAAGGTAGACTTCCTAATGACTACTCGAGGTGGTCACGCTCAGTGCCCTCGTTCTCTAACGAGTACCTGTACTCTCGCTCCGGTGTCTCCACACCGTAGACTCAAGACTCATCTACTAAAGAGAAGCGATCGTACACCAACCTTCCGGATCAATCACCATCCTCGTGATGATCCTATGGTCGGGAGCTGTTTATGAGTTAATAATGATTATTCATGTCTTAAATTTTCAACTCTTGAAAATATGAATTATCATTACCATTAACTCAAAGGATGTATCATAGACACTAAATACACAGGTGTGATAGAAAATAACCCATTTCATTAATTATAGTCAAAATCATAATTTTGCCCCTAGAAGTGTATTACAAGTGTCAACCAATTCTGGCTTCTAGGGCACATATATCTAACACATATATGATAGAAAATAATCCATTTTTTTTATATTAGTCAAAATTATAATTTTGCCCCTAGAAGTGTATTACAAGTGTCAGCCAATTCTGACTTCTAGGGCACATATATCTAACATGCTCGAGGTGGTCATGTTCAGTGCCCTCATTCTCTATTGAGTATCTGTACTCTTGTTGTAATGTCTCTATACCATAAACTCAAGACTCATCTATCCTAAACAAGCGATCGTACACCAACCTTCCGGATCAATCACTATCCTCATGATGATCCTACAGTCGAGAGCATTTTATGAGTTAATAATAAAAATTCATGTCTTAAATTTTTCACTCTTGAAAATATGAACTATCATTACCATTAACTCAAGAGATGTATTACAGATACTTTCAAATATACACTATGATAGAAAATAATTTATTTTATTATTTATAGTTAAAATTATAATTTTATCTTTAGAAGTATATTACAAGTGTTAGCCAATCTGACTTCTAGGGCACACATATCTAACAACTCCTTCCACTTCTATTCAAAATGTATTGTTAGTTGATGAGTTAAAATATAATTTGCTTAGTATTAATCAATTTTATAATAAAGAATTTAAAGTTATGTTTAAATCTTTATTATGCATAGTTTCTAGTCTCAATGACAATGGTATTATATTCATAGGACATCGACATAATAATGTTTACATGGTGGATCTATATAATCTATACATGGAGAATGGTCAATATCTTATAGCAATGAATGCCATAATCAATGAGACTAGTTGGTTGTGGCATCATAGATTAGGTCATGCTAGTGTGGATTTACTTTCAAAATTAATTAAGAAAGATCTTGTAAGAGGATTACCAAAATTAAATTTTGATAAAAATCGAATTTATGATGCATGTCAATTTGAAAAATAAACTAGAAACTCTTTCAAACTAAAAGGTATGATTTCAACTTCTAAACCTTTAAAGTTGCTATACATGAATTTATTTGGACCTACAAGAACTACTAATCTAGGAGGCAAAAGGTATGGTCTTATAATTGTAGATGATTTTTCAAGATTCACTTGGATGATGTTTTTAGCATAAAAAGATGAAGCCTTCAATACATTTTTAAATTTTATCAAAAGATTTTAAATGAAAAAATACATCAATTGTATGTATACATAGTAATCATGATACTGAATTTAAAAATTAATAATTTTTAAAAAATTATAATAAAAAATTGATCATAATTTTTCTACACCTAGAACTCCGCAACAAAATAGAGTAGTAGAAAGGAAAATCATACATTAGAAAAATGACATGAATTATATTGTATGAAAATAATTTACCTAAATATTTTTGGGCTGAGGTAATAAATACTACATGTTATACATTAAATCATGTTTTAATAAGATATATTTTAAAGAAAATCTCATATGAGCTTTAGAAAGATAGAAAACCAAATATCAATTATTTTCATATTTTTGGTTGTAAGTATTTTATATTTAATAATGGAAAAGATAACTTAGAAAAAATTGATGCTAAGTCAGATGAGGATATCTTCTTGGGATACTCTTCATCAAGCAAGGCATATAGAGTCTTCAACAAGAGAACTCTCGTTGTTGAATAATTAATTCATATTATCTTTGATGAATATAGTGACAAGTCCTTTAGAAAAGAAGTTGCTTTAGATGAGGATGCAGAAAATCTTCATGACAAGATGGACAATCTCATACTAAAAGATACTCCTATCCAAAATAATGAAGAAGAAGAAAGAATGAAGAGCCCACTTCTAGCCCAAGAGAAGAATTACCAAGAGAGTAGAGGTATGCACATGGGCATCCTAAAGATCTAATTATTGATGATCCATCATAAGTGGTAAGAACCCGATCCTATCTTAGAAATATTAAAAATTATTTAGCCTTTGTATCATAAATTAAACCTAAAAGAATAGAAGAAGCTGAAAATGATCCATATTGGATAAGCTATGCAAGAAAAACTAAATCAATTTGAAAGAAATAAGGTTTGGACTTTAGTTGATAGACCTAATGACTATCTAATAATTGGAACTAAATGGATGTATAGAAACAAACTAGATGAACATGGCACCATTGTTAGAAACAAAGTAAGATTAGTCGTAAAAGGATATAACCAAGAGAAAGGCATTGATTTTGATAAAATATTTGCTCCTGTAGCTAGATTAGAAACAATTAGATTGTTATTTGCATTTGCATACTTTATGAACTTCAAATTATATCAAATGGACTTAAAAAGTGCATTTCTCAATGGTTATATAGCTGAAGAGGTGTATGTTGAACAACCTCTCACTTTTGAAAATCATATCTTCTTAAATCATGTGTTTAAATTATGTAAGGCTTTATGTTGATTAAAATAAACAGCACGTGCATGGTATGAGAGATTAAGTAAATTTTTGCTAGATAATGAATTTACTAAGAGAAATGTTGATAAGACATTATTCTTAAAAAGAAAAAAATGATAATTTATTTATAATACAAATCTATGTGGATGATATAATTTTTGGTGCTACTAATGAATCTCTTTATCAAGAATTTGCTAAGCTTATGGAGGATGAGTTCGAGGAGCATGATGAAAGAGCTAAATTTATTCCTCAAACATCATATTAAGCAAAATGAAGAAGGGATCTCTATTAACCAAATAAAGCACACAAGAGAGATTCTTAGAAAGTTTGGAATGGAGAACTCGAGACCAATTGGCACACCAATGAGTACATCTTGCAAACTTGACAAAGATAAAAAGGATAAGAAAGTAGATGTTAAATTATATAGAGGTATGATAGGCTTACTTCTTTATCTTACTACAAGTAGACCATATATAGTATTTAATATTTGCATGTGTGCTAGGTATCAATTAGATTCTAGAGAATCACATCTGCTTGCTATTCAAAGAACTTTTAGATACTTATCTGGGATACTTAACATAGGATTATGGTATGATAGATCATTTCAATTTGAATTAATTGGATGCTCTGATGCTGATTTTGCTAGTTGTAAACTTGATAGAAAAAACACTAGTGGTGCATGTCAATTCATAGGAGTTAATTTAATTTCATAGTTTAGTAAGAAACAAAACTCAGTAGCACTATCTACGGTCGAGGCCGAATATATTGCTACTGAAAGTTGTTATGCCCAAATTCTTTGGATCAAATAACAACTAAAAGACTTTGGTTTCAAACTTAACAAAATACCAATAAGATGTGACAATACAAATGTAATTAATTTAACCAAAAATTCAATTCAACATTCAAGATCTAAACACATTGAAATAAGACATCATTTCATAGAAGATCATGTTCAAAATAATGATATGACACTTGAATTTGTTTGTACTGATAAACAATTAGCTGATATATTCACAAAATCTCTTAATGAAGAAAGATCAATATCATTAGAAGAGAACTAGGACTTTGCTATCAATAAGAATAAATCTCATTTGCATAAGTCAAATTAAATTCAAAAAATTAATTTTGAATACATAATCAATGACCAATATTAAAGAAAATATCTAGATATTATTTGAATACCAAATTTCCTCTGAAACTTTAAAAGTTTTAGAACTTATGCTCGAGTCGACTCAAGCAAACTAGTTAAAATTCACAAGTCGACTCGAGGGTCGGGGGCCACATGCATTTAAAATGAACCCATGGCCACTCGCGAAGACCTAGCTCCGCTCGAAATCGATGAGCAAAGGGCCCCTCGTCCCCCTAATCCTTCTCAAATAGTTCCTAGCTACTCCCTACCCTCCATCTCCTTAGATCCTTGGATTAGAGGTCGGATTCAAGGCAAGATGGCGTGAGAAAGAAAAATAGTGTTGAAGATTAGTTCATCTCGGAGCGCTCCTCAGGGAAAAGAAAAGGAAAGCCAGGATGGAATGGGTGGAATCCCAGGCTTCCGAGGCTCCTCAACCATCGGAGTAGCCTAATCAAGAAAAGTCGGAAGTAGAACAAGGTATTCTGGGATCACCCCCTCTACTGCCCTCTCCTGTAGGTAGAATGGCTACTAGGGCTATTACAATAGAAAGATGGGTGGACTTTGATTTCTTTGAAAGATATAACTTCTTTACTAGATCCTAGATTGATAGAATGGGATAGAAAAAAATTTGCATAATGGATATTCCCATGTACCCTAAGTTAGTTAGGAAATTTTATGAAAACCTTAAGAGAGGATCTTCTGAGATTGTATCTATTGTGAAAGTAGTCCAAATAGAAGTTTCAGAAGATGGCTTGGCTCAGATTTTTGAAGTTACTAGAGAGGATTTTGTACCTGACAGATTATCTAACAAGAAGGAGGGATTGAGGCTGATTGTGGGTAGGGATGACATTGTAGGAGATGTCTTAGCACCCACTTTATCTATAGAGATGAGAGTACTACATCATATTTTAGATGGCATCTTTATTCCCAAGCTAGGAAGATATGATTTTGTCTCTGAGAGGGAGTTCTGCATGATGCACTAGATGGTTTAGGGTATCCCTTTAAACCTTTCGGGGATTATGATGCATCAAATCAGAGAGGCAGCTGCAAAGAACAATGTATGTTTACCTTATGGCATGGCATTGACTTGAGTATTTGAGATAGCGGGCGTTCCATTTGAAAATGAAGGATGTAAGAGACTGTCTCATTTTGATGTATATGACATGAGAGCCCTGACTAGGATGCAATATCATATAGAAGCAAGAAGATGGATCAAGAACATTTCTGGACAAGAGAGGAGAGAGCCAAGAGTAGACAAGAGAGGAGAGCCCTCTACTCCTATGGCACCTAGAGCGATAGTTGATCCGAGTATCCTAATGACTCCTCGAGCTCCACCCGTAGGTAGTTTCCCTCAGCCACCACCTACCGACTCTACATCTATAGAGAGATTGGCAGATATGATTTCTACTAGAGTTAGTAGAGAGATTCAGGACTTATCTGAAAGGGTAGAGAGTGTGCAGACCAAGATGAGATCTATTTTTTAGAGGCTCACTATCCTAAAGCAAAGGGAGCAGACACATGACATGCCAACTAACCACTCTAGTATTATTGAGGAGATTGCTCGACTCAGAGGGAGGGTTGAGTCAAATAGGACTGAGATGTTAGCAGCCATTAGTGGATTAGGTTAGACACAACAACAGGATATTATCTCAGTACTTGGAGCTATGGACAGTCTGATTGGAAAGATTGAGAGATTTGCTCTAGAAGCGATACCACCACCAGCAGCAGATGCAACCATCAGGGCAATCATGCCTCGACCTCCACCTCCTCCATCCATGTCTCCTGCTCAGACTTGGGTTTCCACTTGTAAGAGTAGACCACCACTCAGAGTCTATACCCGTATGGAGCCTACTCCTTCACAGGTGGCTAGACCATCAGCTACGACTAGGAGCAGGAGAGCCAAGCCATCCTCATCTCAAGCTTCATCTTTCCAGACATTAGAAATCCCTTCAAATGATGAGTAGCATTGTAGGGAGCTGATATCTATTCATTTGATGTTTTAGACCTATGTATTAGGAGTATATGCTTGTATTTGACTCAATGTTTAGTGCTTCTTGGACATTTGTATATATAATGGCTTAATCTTGTTTTGAACTTGGTGTTTCATTATATCTTGGTGTGTTAAGATAACACACACTCATTTTGTAAATACAATGAAATTCACATATATATATATGATCACTTGATATATCTTGGTGTTACTTTATTTCAATCTCTTGACATGATCTCGTACAATGTTTGTTCTTACCTTACCTTTTTAACTGATGACAAAAAGGGGGAGTATTAATATATATATGAGCTTAAATGTATGTATGTAAGCTAAGGTGTATCTCGTGTATATGCATATTCATTCATGTTGAATGTGATCTGAATCTTTAACATTTATGATGAATTACTTGGCATTTATGATGAATTCCTTGAGAATTTAAGAATAATTGGTCTAATATGATGTGTATTGTGATTTTAATGCACACGAGTATTTTTAAATTCTTATGAAGTGTATCTCGTGCAAATATCCATAAACACTGTATGTATAACTCATTAACATAAAATTAATAGGCATTATGAGTTTGTGCCATGATACATACTTTATGTACCAAATGCAAGTTTTGCACATGTGAAATATGACTAATTCAATGAAAAAGATTCATGCTTTATACATATTAATGATAAATGCTGATAGATTACCTTTCAAACAAGCACAAGCAGAAAATTTGATTCCAAATTGATAAGATATATTAAAAATATAGGCATAAACTGAGAGGGAGCTAAATATAAAACCATGAAAAGGTTATATCCTTAGTGTATTGAAAATATCCTCAACACATTTATATTTTATATCTCCCACTCATATACTCAAAGTTTTATCATCATTAAAAAGGGAAAATATTATTAACTCCAAGGAATAATTTTGATGAGGAACAAAATATTTAAGTATATGGTTGGACTAATAAATTAGTTGAGATCATGTTTCAGGATGCATTATAGAGTATCAAATGAAATATCTCAAAAAGTGCATTTAAGATCCAATAAGGAGATATTGGAGGCTTTTGATTCATAAATCACATCTAAAGCAAGGGTTCAAAGAGATATCTCAAAATCAAAATTGAAGAGAAAATCAATTGGGCAAAGTTAAAAATTTTTAGCATAAAAGCCCTCGAGTCAACCCCTAATTTAGATCAAGCTGAAATGGCACAAAAAAGAAGACTGACATGTGACAGTTTCAGCTGGCACGGTCTCGAGCAGAGGACCAAGTCGACTCGAGATCTTTGAGTTGAGGTCTTAGAAAAATACAGAGAATGAGATTTTTAGAACAAAGTTTAGGATGGACTCGAGCAGAGGGATGAGTCGACTCGAGATTCGACTCGAGCTTCGATTCGAGGTTCTCGAGTTGAAGTCTCAGTAAAAGATAGAGAACATATTTTTTCGGACAAAGTGCAGAATGGACTCGAGCAGAGGGACATGTTGACTCGAGACTCGACTCAAGCTCCAATGGCTAGTTTCTGCATAATGTTCAGAACAGTGCAGATTGTTTCTAAATGGCTCTTTTCAGTCCTCTAATGATAAAAAATGTCCCTCTAACCTACCAAACGTGGGGAATGAGCTATAAAACATATGAATGAAGTGACTTGACTATTTAATCATTGAGAGCAATTATAAGTAAAAAAAATGGTCAAATAGCATTGAAAAGAGAGTATTCCACTTCTATCTCCAAGAAACATCAAATCAAGAGATTCTATTTAGCAAGAAGATAAGCTCAAAAGCTCAAAAGCCTTCAACAAAGAAGATTCCAAAAGTTTCATTGACCTACTTGCTCATCAAAGGAGCTTTTTGTTCATTTTTATTATTCAACTTTCTTTCTTCTTGTAATTTAGCTTCAATAAGATTTTGAAGCTAAGGGAAAGGCTCATCCAAGCCTAAGAATTGGATTGTAGCCAAGGATTGGCTTAGGGATTGGTTATGGTTGGTAAACCAGCGTAAAACCAACTAGGTTTTGGATAGTGAGCCTTGGAAAACTATCCAGCTGTAATCTTGAAAAGATTATAGTAAAATTCCTAAGTGAGTCTTGGGGAGTGGACGTAGGTGCAAGAGGCACCGAACCACTATAAATTCAGCATACTTAGTTGCATAAAACTAAAATACACTTCAACACTTTACTTGTTTTCAAAATTGCACATAACTTATTTAAATTTTGAAAAATCTAATTCACCCTCCCTCTTGGGTTGTCTTGCCGGGCAACAAATTGACTCACTGAAAGAAAACATCTTATGGAACCTTACTTGTATGTCAAAAGATAGTTCTTTAAGTAGGGGTTGTGCAAGTGATCCTTAGACCTGAAATCATCAAGATACCTTATGCACATAAACTTATATTTTTGGTTCATATGCAATCATGATATTAAATCATGAATGGGTTGTTCTGGATATGATCAAGTGTGTATGATGGTTATGAGTAAGTCATCAAGGAATCGATCACTCCTAGTAAGAGGAGATGTCATCCTATATATTCTCATCTATGGATAACTCAGTAAAACTTTGGCCAAAGCAGAATGAAGATTAGATAGAATTTCTAATCCTTCATTAGAGTTATTATTAATTGATGAAGAATTAACATGAATATGTGTTTGAGTTTGACATTTGTACGTACTCATAAACATATTCGAGATGCATGATGATCGAAGGATTGAATTACACGAAAACTTGCTACTGAAGGATATATTTGGTATTTTTACTAAATTTCACATCTTCTGGATAGTCATGATATATTGCTAAACGTCAATATTGACTTATAGGTTTGATTGAATTAATGTGATTAAATCAATCCTCAATTAGATAGATCTTCTAATTAGTGAATTCGGGTCGGCATAAACCCTAATCAGTTGAGATTGAGTCCAATCGGATTAGGTCAAGATGCACTCGGGCCTACTGCTTGTTAGATGTGGAACCCGATGAGTCACACATATAAAGAAATTGATCAAGAAGTGTTATTAGGATTATTGGATCCTAATTGGGTTGCTAATTAGCATGCTAGCATATGCTAGCTAACCTAACTCCTAACTGGGTTCAATTTGATTTGAATCCTTGCCTTTTAGCTAACCAATTTTGATTAGATCTAAAATATGGTTGAGCTAGAAAGGGTAGCCATTAGATGGTTGCCATCTCACTTTATCTGGACCCCAAGAGGAGGAGTCCATGGCGTCTAAAACACCTTCTCCCTAGGTGGCACATTAAATGTTGGTGCATGAAACTCTTAGGCATGGAAGAGGACTAAGAGTCCTTCTACTAGGGGGCGTTGACCCATGAGGCACCCCCTGAGACTCTCCCTCTTATCTTGGTACCCACCATCTTTGACTGGTCAAAGATGGGGTGTGGGAACTCTTCTCTCCAGGAAATTAAACACGAAACATCGCATAGCTTCAGATTATTGTGGCGCCAAGAGTCGTTCTGCCTGAAGGCTCCTAGTTGGCACCACATTTGAGACTCTCTCTCCCCTATCCAATAGCTTATCAAATGTTTTATAGATTAAGATCTAAATAAAAGGTGAGAAGTCGTATATACGACGTTCCACAAGCAGAAATAAATTTCTCCTTAAATTGTAGGCGCCTCTGAGGCTCCTTTTACTTCAAGGAACTTATTTGGTACCTTGATAAGTCTGATGGAGGGCTGATAAGCAGTGGAAAAGAGATGTAATTGGTGCCTCCTCTGAATCTATAAATAGGATTCAGATCTGAGGAGTCCAGCATTCTAAGTTTTATCAAATTCTTTTCCTCCCTCTCTTTCAGATAAGGTATTGGTTAAGACAAGAAATCTTCCTTTAGACAAGGTCTTAACTAATACAACGAGTTTTTTTTTAAGACAAGGGTTAGGAAGAGATTTAGGAGGCTAAAGAGAGAATTAGAGATAGAATAAAAGGAGAGAAGAAGGTCAAAAAAAATTTGAATAGAATTCAGTAAGCAAGGATTCAAGAGGAATATATTCTTGAATCAGATTTTTAAAATGTATCTTTCCTTATATTATTCATTGTGCATGTTTATGATTGAATGTCATCAAGATCCATCCTGCATATTAGGATTTGATAGATCTAATTTTTGAAATTTATTGCTTCCGCCATGTCAATCAAACCCAACAAATTATAGACATGGGCAATGGGCCGGGCCATCCATTACATGGCTTGGTCCGACATGATTCGCACTAGGCCTGGCACAGCCCGAATGCTACAGTAATGAGCTGTGCTAGGCACGGCCCATTAATAGGGGGTCGAGCTGGGCTGAGGGATTGTGGCCCGTGGCCTAGGCCCGGCATGGCCCATAAGGGCCTAGGCTAGCACGGCCCACGTGCTAGGCATGGCATGACCCATGCTACGCATGGCCCGGCATGGTCCAGAGCCAATCCAAGCACAACACAGCTTGTGTGCTGGCTCGGTCCCTTTTCTTTAATTTAAAAAATATGGTTTTGTTTATAAATTTAAAAAGGGTTAAGAAGCAAAATTAAACATAGATATTGGATTTTTTTCAGTAAAAGCAAAAAACCACCTTATAATGGTGGTGAGTTTGGCATGGATCCTTACTGGTTTATTAATAACAATCAAAATTTTATAAGAGAGGGAGGGGGGCTAAGCCTGACTTCCAAAATACAATGAGGGAAAGAGAAGAAATAAAGGTGACTCACCTTAACAATTAAACAATAAAAATATACAATTATAAGAAATTAAGAATTAAAAATAAATAATAAAAATCTTATTAATCATCGGTAGTATTTGCATCATCATTATCGGATGTTGTAATATATCCATCTTTATCTTAAAATCTCGCCTCAGCATCCAACCAATCTTTGAAGTAGAGCAGTATCTCAATTATTTCATCGGTTATCCTACTCTTTTCATGCAAAACACATCGACCTGCAATAAAAGCAAAATTTAATGCTACTGTCAACATCGGCACAGCTAAGATATCATGTGCAATGGCAGACATTACAAGATATTGATTTTTAACACTTTTTCACCAAGTTAACCCATCAAGACTTTCTATTTGATTTTCATCATATATAGATTAAAGATCATTTCATAAATTAAATTCAAGTTTGCTACTTAAAGATGAAGATGTAGATAAAGTTGAAGAAGCATGTGTATATCTTCTATGTGCAATGAACGAGAAAACAGATAATGAATGAGAAGTACTAGAAGAAGAGGTGAAGATTTGTGAATAGGAAGCACTAGATCCATGAAGCTTTTCATCATATAAAGCATAAATATGATAAAGAAGTTGTTTTACCTCAACTTTAGTGGGTTCGAGATCTTGATTCATATTTTCATAATATGCATCAAGTAAAATTAGTAGACCACTTAATTTAACAGATGGATCAAATACAGCAGCTAAGTTATGCATAGGATATATTCTGTCCCAATACTCATTTTATTTAGATTCTATTTCATAAATCATAGGTGCTAAAATATCATCATATCTATGTTGTGCAAAATTTTGGTTAATAAGATATACTTGTTGTAAAAATGAACAAGAAGTTGGATAATAAATACCAGAAAGAATAAAAACTAACCAAAAATTCTTTAAAAATTTTATCTTTCTCCTAATCATTTTTAGTCAATATAAAACTTAATCCATGATTATTAATATATGCACTTAATAAATTTCTATATGGATATGCATTATGTATCATCATATTTGTTAAATTTCAATGAGTAACTACATCAAGTTTAATTTTTTTAAAGCTTTTACCATGATCTATACATATTTGCTTAAATTTTTGAAGTCTTGCACTAGAAGCATGAATAAAAGAAACTGCATTTCTAATTTTTATAATAATATCTTAAATCATATCCATACCAAATTAAATAGGAAGATTTAAAATATGACATGCACATTTAATATGCAATAAATTTTTATTTAAAATAGGATGCAATGAGTCCTTCAATAATCTAATAGCAGAATTATTATTAGATGCATTATCAAAAGTAATAGATATAATTTTATCATTAATATCAATATGAATATGTAGTTTAGTAAACAGCGTTAGAAATTTATTGTCCAAAATATAGAAAATCAAAAGCACGAAAAGCAAAAATACGTTTATTCAATAGTCAATTATTATCAATATAATGAGCCATAATAGCAATAAAATAATAACTACCAACCGAGACTATCCAAATATCAGAAGTTAAAGATATTTTTAAATTTAAAGCAGAGAGAGTTCCAATTAAATTTTATTTTATTGCTAAAAAAATTAGTTATAGCTACTTTTTTAAATGTGCATCTATTAGTTCTTTTATAAGTAGGTTGTAGGATTAATTGAACATATTCTTCAAAATTCAAAGACTCACATAAGTTGAAAGATAATTCATTCTTAACTATCCATTTTACCAATATATTTTTTTGATTTTCATGATTATTTATAAAATTACCAACAAGACTACCTCTTGTACATTAAGGATGTTTTGAAGACGAGCATCACTCATAATATGGCTCTTTTGATGTCTCTTCAAATGGCCAATTCTTCCACTACTAGCATAATTATATACTTTGGCATACTTTTTACATTTAACTTTTAAAACTTCATCTATCATGACTCTTTCAAAATCATTCCATACAGCACTAGTCCTCTTACAAAAAGAAGAGGCAGAGTCTTAACTATGAGTATTTATTTCAGAGAGAGCAAGAATAGTAGTTTCTTCTCCCTAAAAAATTGAAGGAATGCCAAAATGACTCTCATCAAAAGATGTCATATCTAAATATGAGTTATGCAAATAATAAAAATATACTAAATAAAAAAATTAAGTAGGCGGAGAGTTGTGAGCTTCCACTTGTGCTCCTCAGGAGTCAGGACCTCAACAAAGACCTTCAAGGCTCCAATAGATAGAATAATCCTCCTCTTATAGAATTTGAACACTTGCTAATTGCTAATTGCTAAATACTGAACACTTGCTAAATATTGTTAGAAAAGAAGAAAGAGTAGTAGTAGAGAAGGAAAGGAGAATTGATTTGGTCTGGTGAAAATGGAAGAGGAAGAGGATATTTTTAGGAATCCTAATATTTTTATTTTCCAAATTATCCCTCAAATTATCCATTTTATGGCTGTTAGGGGGTTAAAAAGGTAAAAAATCAAAAAATAGTTGTTATTCAACCCAAAAAGCTAAAAAAAAAAGAATTAGCCATTATAGGTGCTCTAATATTTGATTGTTAACCTAGCAGTTAAAGTGCCAAAGATAATGGTAACCCTGGTTGGTTCCTCATTTGTTGAAGGACAATAACTTTGAGGCCACCACTATATAATGGATCAAATTATACTTTTTGGAAAACTAGAATGAAGATTTTCATATAAGCTTTAGATTATGACATGTGGGGAGTCATAACTAAAGGACCACATACACTCATATTAGTTGTTAATGGTGTACTCTTTCCAAACCAGAAAAGAATTGGGATGAGTATGATAAAAAGATGGCTCAACTAAATGCTAAAGTCATTAATGTACTTTACTACTTTCTTGATGTATATAAATTCAATAGAATATCTACTTATATATCGGCCAAAGAAATTTGAAAAAGATTAGAAATAACTCATGAAGAAATAAGCCAAGTTAAAGAGTCCTATTAGGGATAAAGTTGTCCTTGCCGAAGACCTAAACTGTTAGACGAATATCCTAGAAGCCAATTGGGCTGATGCATTAATTCTTTCTAGAACATAATTTCATGCTTGACCTAATTAATTAGGACAGTTAATTACCATTCATATAGTATATGTGTCCCTAAATTGTCCAATGAATTAACCACCAATGACATAAAACATCATAAGAAATTAGCATGAACGTAAAATATAAGGATTTGGGCTTGGATAGTTCAATTAGGTCTAGTAATTTGATTACTTTTGTATAATCGATTAGTAAATGATAGGGTTCAATCAAGATGAGCGGTTGACCCAACCCAATCAAGAGTTGATTAGTATTAGGTCAAGAGTGCTCGAGATCAACTCAATAGTTATAGATTGGTTACATCGATTAACAGCCACATGTTGGATTGATTAGCTTAAAGATCTAATTTGGCTCAGTGGCTCAAGCCTGAGTTGCACAAGCTAACCTATTTGAAATTGATTGACCTATTAGTGTCTAAGAAAAGTGGTTTGGTTCGATCTAAAGAAAGATAGTTATTTAATTAGTTCCGTTCGCTGATCTGGCCAATTTATTGTTATCTAAAGAAAGCAACGAGGGGACCCCAACCAATCTTACACTTTTCTGGCTAATTTGGTTGATTAGTCTTGATGTGGTTGCTTGATGATTCAAGCTAGCTCACGCCTTAAGATTAGTCATAACAGTTATGACTAATAAGGATTAAAGAGACCTAAATTAGAAATCTTCTCGATAATATTAAGTCATACGGTCTTCCACCATTGTAGAGTGCCGTGCTCTCTCCGATGTTGATTGTTCTTGGCTAAATATAATGGTTTAGTTGCATTAGGGGAGAACTAACCACTCTATTAGCATGAGATGCTGCGGGGTGAAGATGGGGTTGGGCCCAAGATCTATCAGGTGAGGACCCAATGACATCTTCACTCATGCTCAATGGTGGATCAGACTTAATTAAGGAATGAGGCCAAGATCTGTTAGATGAGATTTTAGGGTTTAGAGATCAAGTCATTAAAGAAAAAGTAGGGTTGTTCCATGTATGTAATTTTAAAATTTTGCAGTGGAATATATTAGATTAAATAATTTAATCTAAATTACATGTAAGAGGTTAAATCTAAACTACCTTGTCTGAGATCTTTAACATGATTTATGATGCATAAAAGTTTAAAAAATAAAATCTTTCATCAATCACATCGATGCCCTAGATCAGGTCTACCGTTAAAACTGATCTAGTTCTAATCTAATGAGTTCAGAACCCATTACCTTAGTGCGGATCGTTAAACACTGCTATTGATCTTGAAGATCTGAAGTTCTTGAGAGTTGCTTGTAGCCACACAAGGTGTCTAACCTCTACAAATCATCCACTCGAAGCTCCGATCTGATCCGCCTTCCTGGGAGTGCTAGCTTATGTGAAAGGCTGCTGGATGGCTAATTTTTCTTCTTCTTTAGAACCCTTGAACACCTTTAGATCTAAAGAAGAACTTCAAGGAGGATTTGATCATGGAAAAAGAGGGAGAAGAACTATCTTCTCTCTAAGATTTTTTCCTCACAAGAAACTAGATTAGATCTAGGTTTCTCTCACCTAAGAGAAACTAGTTTTCTCTAGATCACATGCTAAGGGAGAAGATGAAGGAAAAACCTAGTTTTCCACCACAAGATTGATCTAATTTGATCAGATCTGTAGCAAAAATTTCTAAAATTTTTTATAAATCCTAATTAGATCTGAAAATTCTCAAATATGATCCTAATGATTTTATATTAAAAATAAAAATTAAAATAAAATTAGAATAATCATTATTACCTGATAGGATAAATTGTTTATCCTGAAGATGATCTATCAGCACCCAAAGTTTTGGATCTTAGCTGCACAAGTGCCCGACCTCTACCAAAGCCCACTCATGCTGGTTCTAGGTGTCTTCTCCTTCTGGATCTGATCTCCAAATATCAGATTTGAAGTCTTCTTGTAGGGCCTTCAAAACTATCTCTGAAGGTCGCGCGTTCGTCTCACAAACTGATCGTCTATTTTGCCTGATCCTCATGCCAATAGCCTTAGATCTTCTTTACTATTTATGCCCAACTCTTGGGCATGGAGAAGAGGGAGTGGACCTGCAGAGGGAGGCATGGAGATGGAATTTTGGTAGCACTTGGGCATGGGAATGAATGGCATGAAGAACACTTAGGGCGTAGGGGTTCTTATAGAGTTCCCTGCGCCACCCCTGCGCCACCTGGAGTCTTGATTGATCAAGCAACTTAGCTTGCTTAATTAATCTGAATTTTAGCCTGATAATCCATGCCTAAACACCTGATCCTATCAGGTTTTGTCACCCAAAAGTCCCCTAATGATGCTGCACAAAAAGATAAGGGAAAGGGTCATGCACGGCAACAAAATTCCAAGAGTTTGTTCCATAACAAACTCTTCCTCCGTGCATCCTCTCATTGTGTGCACGCCATAGGGGCGAGGCCCATAATTTTTCTTAATGAAAAACTCCTTGGGGCATGCACCCTAGATGAAAAATAGGGGGCACATGCCTCCCCTCTTTCTTTCTCGCAAAGACTGGGTCAAATGACCCCTTATCCTGGTGCCCTATTGCTTATTTTAGGACAAGCCTTGGTTTTGTCAGGACAAGCCCTGATCTCATCAGGACAAGACCTTATCTGACTAGAACAAGCTCCAGTCAAACCAGGACAAAATCATATAGGACTCTCAGATGAGCCAAATCTAATTTGACTCAGATGGAACAAACTAGAAAGATTACAGAAGGAGAATATTAGGCTCAATCATGTGCTAGCATAATTTTCTTGAACCTAATTGGATCTAATCCAAATCAATCAAACTAGGATAGCCCAATTGATCACATCCAAATCCAAATCCTTATTTGTGTGATTCAGTTAGGTTTTGTTCCATATGGTGATGGGACATATCATGATCTATATCATCGATATCATTGAAATATCTTTCGATAGATCAAATTTTTTTTGATTCATCCAATTAGAATGATCGATCATCAAGATTATTCTAATTGCTCCCAAAATCCACCAATGACACCTAGCACTATATGGTGGTAATCCATCAAAATCAAATACGAATCTCTTGGTGTAACTACCTATGTGATTGGGTTCTTTTATCATGAGCCCTGACAGGATTAGGGTTAAGGTGAACTGGTCAAACCCAACACCCATCGTATGATTGAATCATTTGATTCGAGTCTGATGTGAAATCCTAATAGAATTTTTTTTTTTATTATATCACATTGCCATGGCCATGGGTTTAAGGACTCGATCTCATGATCATCATAAAACTACTCCTCTTCTATCAAGGTTGATAGATCCCTATTGGTGCAATCCAATTCCTGCAATGAACATGCTATAGCCAACATACACCTCAGAATTCCAAATGGCTAGGAGATCGAGTTATAGTGTAGTCAAACTATAACACACTCAAGGTGAACTATCGATGTACCTCAGGTCAAAGAACCAGATACACCATTGCAGCATCGAGCTAGTCATTGATGAGAAGTTAGACTCCCTTATGACTGCTCAACATGGTCATGCTCAGTGCTCTTGTTCTCAAGAATACCTGTACTCTCACTCTGATGTCTCCATGCTGTAGACTCAAGACACATCTACCCTAAAGAAGCCATCATACATTGATCTTCCGAATCGATCATCATTCTCATGATGATCTTACAATTTGGAGCAATTTATGAGTTAATTATAAAAATACATGTCTTAAATTTTCAAATCTTGAACATATATATTAGCATTCCATTAACTTAAAGGATGTATCATAGACACTACATATACAATGTGATAGAAAAAAATAATCCTTTATTAAATTTAAGTTAAAATTATAAAAATATCCCTATAATGTGTATTACAAGTATCAGCCAATCTAGCTTCTAGGGCATACATCTAACAAACTTTCAGTGATCTAAAGCTAATTGGCTACAAATCTAAGTCTCATCTTCTCAATGTAGGCTTCGATCTTCTGCTGGCCTAAAGGCTTCATTAGTGGATCTACCGCATTATCCATGGAGTCGACTCTCTTGATCTCGACGTATCCCTTCTTGACGTAATTACGGATAAGGTGGAATCGCCACTCGATGTGCTTGAATTTTTGATGAGACCTCAACTTCTTAGCTAGGGCTATGATGTCATTATTATCGCAGTATAGAGGGACGATATCTGATGGCATCACTTCGAGCTCTATGGTGAACTTCTTATACCAGAATGCCTCCTTCGTAGCTTTCAATGTAGCGATACATTCTGCTTTCATGGTGGAGTCTGCTATCACGATCTACTTGAAACTTTTTAAGCTTATAGTACCATCATTATACATGTTGGTGCAGAATTTGGTTGACGCCAGATCAAGCTGGAGTCGAGGAAAATGAGGTCGTTGCTGGTGATCTACAAAATAAAGTCCTCTCTAGAGTCGGTATTGGTGGCTCCGGTAGGACCCTCCAACGTTCAAGTTAGCTCTGACCAATAGAAATGGAGTGCTCAGTGTGGAGTTCGGTATAGTTTCGAGAAGGAGAAGAAAAGCTTAGAAAAAACGTATCTGGAGGGTCCGTTTTTATAGGCAGAGCTTATTATAACAGCCTTGATTAATACTTGTCGTAACCATCCTGATAAATGTCGATCGTGATTGACTTGATAAATGCTAATCGTGTTGTCTTAATAAATGACAATCATAATTATCATGATAATTATAACTGTTCAGTAGTAGGATCGTCTGTAGGAATCCATTTGAAGGAACAGTCTGTAAGGGGTTCGGCTTTCATAAAAGCCCGACTGGATGAGGAGTCCGGAAGGAGTTCAACTTCCATAGAAGTCCGACTATTAGAGGAGTCTGGAAGGAGTTCGACTTCCATAGAAGCTCAGTTGCTGGAGGAGTCCGAAAAGTGTTTGGCTTCCATAGAAGCTCGGTTGCTGGAGGAGTTCGAAAGAAGTTTGGCTACTAAGAAGTTCGGTTGGCTAAAGAGGTTCAGCTGGGACTTGACCACCAAGAAGTTTGACTAAGTTTGTTCGCTAGGTAGTTTGGCCACTAAATGAATCCAGCTGCTAGGGAGAGAATTTTTGATTGAAGCTCTTTCATGATTACCAGCTGCATTAGGCTAAACTTTAGATTGAACTTCGGTGGGAGCGAAATTTATCTCCAATAATAGTCTCCCCACTCCCAAGTTTGAAACTCGAAGAAAGTACAAAAAGGGTGACTACCGAAGTCCTCTTCAAGGCTATGCACCTTGTCTCCAATCGAGGTTGAAAGTGTAGTTGAAACTTGAGGGAGATCTTATCTCCTATTATTGTCGAGCACAATGGGACCGTTTTTGAGGTCTTTCCTCTCATCGCATCTAAAATGATCAAAGTGGACGAGATCTTTGACTTTGCTCATGTTAGGATGAGGTTCTCCTCCTGTTCCTAATGGGCTGTGGGGGCACATAAGGGCCATTGTCAGGGCCTCTCCCCCCATCTTGTCTAAAATGAATAAGGCCTTCAACTTTACTCATGTTAGAATAAGGTTCTCCTACTGTTCTTAATGGGCTGTGGAGGCATATAAGGGCTGTTGTCAGGGCCTCTCTCCCCATCTTATCTAAAACGAACGAGACCTTTGACTTTGCTCACGTTAGGACGAGATTCTTCTCCTGTTTCTAATGGGCTGTGGGGGCACATAAGAGCTGTTGACAGGGCCTCTCCCCCCATCTCGTCTAAAAAGAACAAGGCCTTTGACTTTGCTCATGTTAGGATGAGGTTCTCCTCCTGTTCCTAATGGACTGTGGGGGCACATAAGGGCTGTTGTCAGGATCTTTACCTCCATCTTATCTAAAATGAACGAGGCCTTCGATTTTGCTCATGTTAGGATGAGGTTCTCCTCCTGTTCCTAACGGACTATGGGGGCACATAAGGGCCATTGTTAGGGCCTCTCTCCCCATCTCGTCTAAAATGAACGAGGCCTTTGAAGCTCGAAAGAGATCTTATCTCTAGCCGAGATTGGCTCGGTCACTCGGGAGAGATCTTATCTCTAGCCGAGGTTGGTCTGACCACTCGGGAGAGATCTTATCTCTAGCCGAGGTTGAAGCTCGGGCGCTCGGAAGAGATCTTATCTCTAGCTGAGGTTGACTCAGTCGCTCAGAAGAGATCTTATCTTTAGCCGAGATTAAAGCTCGGGCACTCAGGAGAGATCTTATCTCTAGCCGAGGTTGACGCGGTCGCTTGGGAGAGATCTTATCTCTAGCTGATGTTAACTCGAACACTCGGAAGAGATCCCATCTCTAGCCAAGGTTGACTTGGATGCTCGGGAGAGATCTTATCTCTAGCCAAGTTTGGTATGGTCGCTCGGGAGAGATCTTATCTCTAGTCGAGATTGACATGGGTGCTCGAGAGAGATCTTATCTCTAACCAAGGTTGAAGGACTTTGACCGACTTATGTTAGGATGAGGTTCTCCTCCTATTTCTAACATGGCCACTATTGATTGCTTCTTTCCTGTCATCATATAGTTTTTGCATAGTTTTTTTGCATAATTTTTACATAGTTTTCCCTATCATCACATAGTTTTTGCTTCTTCCCTATCATCACATAACTTGGAGCGAGCTCTTCTTGGCTTTGACGTTGGAGATGATGGATCGTCGAAGTACCAAGCTCCTCCCAGACGTGGCATCGATGATATGGGAGATGATCGACCTTTCTGTTGTTCCTCTATCATTGGTGGTTCTGGCTATGACAGCGCCCTCGATCGATCTTTTCCTGCTTCAGACTGGCATCCGAGGAATCGACCCAGCTGGCCTCTCCTGACGAGCTTCTCGATTTCATCTCGGAGTTGAACACATTCTTCAGTGTCATAGCCATGGTCGTGATGGTAGAGGCAGTACTTGCTTCGATTGTGCTTGTTTGGGGGAGATCATAATTCTTCTGATCTTGATAGTTGGTTTCTAATTTTCGTCAAAATTTGAGCTTTAGGAGCACTGAAGGGGGCATAGTTGTGGAACCTTTCGAGACGAGGACTTCTTGGCACCCTTCTGTCGGAGGTTCCTTGATGATGAGATCGAGGAGTTCAGGCTCGCTTGCATCCGAGAGGAGTCCGTGAGTATGGTCAAACTTTACTTGGCCCTCCATCGGTGGCGGATTTATTAGACTCGTCCGTCCACCGCTCTCCTATGACTTTCTCATCCTTCAATTTGAAGGCTTCTTCCACACGAGCATATCTCTTGACTTGGGCTAACAGATCGACAAAGTTCCTGAGGTACTTTTTTTTCAGAAAAAATAATAAATCATTCTTCTGAAGGCCGCCCTTAAGCATGGCCATTGTAATAGATTGGTCCAGGTCCCGAACCTTCAATGCCGCAGCATTAAATTGGGTGACATAAACCCAGAAGAATTTTTCCTCCTTCTGCTTGACATTCATCAGAAAATTCAAACTTTGGCACGGACGTCGGCTACTGATGAAGTGAGCTACGAACTGATGGCTCATCTGCTCAGAAGAGAAGATCGTACTCGGCTTCAATGCTGAGTACCGATTTCCTACTATTTCCTTTAAGGTAGATGGAAGAACTCAGCATAATATGACGTCTGGTGCGCCATGAAGCAGCATCATGATCTAGAAGGCCTCTAGATGATCAATCGGATCAGAGATTTTATTGTAGCTTTCAAGTTGACGGAGCTTGAAGTTTGGTGGAATGGGCTCTTGCATAATTCGGAGAGAGAAAGGAGGATCGGTGCTGACGTCGTCATGGTGAGCTGGGGCAACATGGCCGAGCTCCTCAATCCATCGGTCCAACTTTTGTAGTTTGTGATTGAGGACGTCATCTCGGTCGTAGACTTTGGAGGGCTTCCAACTACAGATGGGGAAGGTCTCCTCCGGAGGAGAACCATAATCCGAACTTAGATCTTCTGCTCTTTGTTTGTCCTTCCTAACGATGACGAGCATGCTAGCCCAAATACTCTTCCTTGGGATCGGTTTCTGACATCCTGACGGTGGATTTCTTGGTGGAGTCATCGTCGGGAGGTGCCGCATGGCCCGTACCATTTCGACGAGGCCCTGAATCCACTGCATCAGTAGGTTAAACTGCTTTGGATTCACTATGACTATAGGTGGAGCTTGAGTTACTAAAGCTGGAGTGGGAACTGATATATCTGGATGGGATCTGATTGCAGAGATCGTTGATTGTCGGGTTGAAGCTTTCTTGGGAGGTATTTTTTTCTGGGAAGAACTCTAGATTGCTGTTGAGCACTCCTTTAAGATTAAGGAAATCTCAAGAACAGAGGGCCCTTCCTCTAGCGCCAATTCTGTTGGTGCAGAATTTGGTTGACGTCGAATCAAGCTAGAGTTGAGAAAAACGAGATCGCCGTCAGTGATCTACAAAACAAAGTCCTCTCCAGAGTTGGTGTTGGTGGCTTCGGTTGGACCCTTCGATGGTCAAGTTAGCTCTGACCAATAGAAATGAAGTGCTCATGGTGGAGTTCGGCAGAGTTTTGGGAAGGAGAAGAAAAGCTTAGAGAAAATATATTTAGAGGATCCCTTTTTATAGGCGGAGCTTGTTGTAACTGCCTTGATTAATGCCTATCGTAACCGTCCTGATAAATGCGGATCGTGATTGACTTGATAAATACCGATCATGTTGCCTTGATAAATGACAATCATAATTATCCTGATAATTGTAAGTAGTGGGATCGCCTATAGAAATTCATTTGAAGGAATAGTCTGTAAGGGGTTCGACTTCCATAAAAGCCCGACTGGATGAGGAGTCCAGAAGAAGTTCGACTCCCGTAGAAGCCTGACTGCTGGAGTAGTCTGAAAGGAGTTCAGCTTCCGTAGAAGCTTGGTTGTTGGAGGAGTTCGGAAGGAGTTTGGCTTTCGTAGAAGCTTGATTGCTGGAGGAGTTTGGAAGAAGTTCGACTGGCTGAAGAAGTTTGGTTGGGACTCGGCCACTGAGAAGTTCGGCTAGGTTTGTTCGCTGGGTAGTTCGGCCATTGAATGAATCTGGCTGCTAGGAAGAGAATTTCTGATTGAAGCTCTTCCATGATTACCAGTTGTATTAGACTAAGCTTCAGACTGGACTTCGGCAGGAGCGGAATTTATCCCCAACAATACACAAATAGATTTCTAGATATCGACTTTCGATCATCTATGTCAGACATAAGGTCTGAGTCTACATACCCCTAGATCTGGAGTTCTCTATTACCAAAGACCAAAAATATATCCTTAGTTCTTCTCAAGTACTTAAGGATCTATTTCATAGAAGTCTAGTATTCTTCTCCTAGATTCGACTGATACCTGCTCGTGACACTCACAGCATGGGCGATATCAGATTATGTACATAGCATGATATACATAAGGCTCCCTATTGCCGAAGCATAAGGGATCTTCCTCATGCGTTCAATCTCCTCAGGTGTGCTAGGGCACATCTTTTTGGAGAGATAAATGCCATGTTTGAAGGGTACTAGTGTCTTCTTGGAGTTTTTCATGTTGAACCTTTTCAGCACCTCCTCTATGTACATCTTCTGTGAGAGATCCAACATTCTATTTGATCTATCCCTATAGATCTTAATTCCCAGAATGAAGGATTCCTCTCCTAAGTCTTTCATAGAAAACTCTTTTGACAACCACATTTTGACCATCGTCAAATGAAAATATCATTCTCAATCAGGAGGATGTCATCCACATATAGTATGAGGAAGACAATAGTGCTTCCACTGATCTTTTTGAAAATACAGGGCTCCTCCTCGTTCTTAATGAAATCAAACAATTTGATCATATTATTAAAATGAGTATTCTAGCTCTGAGATGTTTGCTTAAGTCCATAGATAGACCTTTGCAGTTTGCAGACCTTGTGATCATCATCACTAGATGTAAAACCAAGAGATTGTTCCATATAAATATCTTCCTCAAGATATCCATTTAAGAACACCATTTTCATGTCCATCTGTCATATTTCATAATCAAAATAGGCTGCAACAGTAAGCAATGTACGGATGGATTTAAGCATGGCTACTGGCGAAAAGATATCCTGATAGTCAATACCTTCGCACTGACTATTCTCTTTTGCCACTAACCTAGCCTTGAATGTCTCTACATTCTCATCTATACCTATCTTTCTCTTGAAGGTCCATTTACACCCAATAGATACTACACCTTCAGGTGGATCTATCAAGGTCCAGACTTGGTTCGAGCGCATTGAGTCAATCTCTAACTTCATTGCCTCTAACCATTTCTTGGAGTCGATATCTGATATCACCTCGTTATAGGTTTTGGGATCATCACTATGAGCCCCATTTCCTGTGAGAAATATTTTCTCTACATCTTCTAAAATAGTACCTAAGTATCTTTCAGCGGATGAAAAATCCTATTTGTTTTGTGAGGTGAAGGAGGTAGTGTTTGGGTTGGCTCTAACTGAGTGGGTTCCTTAAGTTCCTTGGCTCGTTGCTTTTGGGAGACTTTCTCCTTGAGCCTAATCTATCTTCTAATGCCACCATCTTGAATAAACTATTTTTCAAGAAAAATGGTATGTCAACTCATAATCACATTATGGTCTTTCGGAAGATAGAAATAATATTCTAACGATTTTTTAGGATATCCAATAAATTGAGCTCTAAAAGACCTAGACTGTAACTTGTCTGCCTATTGTCTTTTGACATGAGCCGGACAATCCCAAATTCTGAGGTGACTTAGACTTGGTTTCTTATCATGCCATATCTTATACGATATGGTAGGAATGGTTTTAGAGAAAATCCTATTCAATATGTATATTGCGGCCATTAGACTTTGTCCCCAAAGAAAATCAGAGAGGTTCGGAAAGCTCATCATGGATCGGACCATATCTAATAAGGTCCGATTTCTCCATTCTAAAATTTAATTGAGTTGAGGCAATCCAGATAGAGTCCATTGCGAGACTATACTATTTTTCTTAAGATAGTTTAGGAATTTTTGACTAAGGTATTCACCTCCTCGATCTGATTGAAGAACCTTAATGGACTTTTCGATTTGCTTTTTTACTTCGTATCTGAATTCCTTAAACTTTTCAAAGGCTTTAGACTTGTGTTGTATGAAGTATACATATCTATATCGAGATAGATCATCGGTAAAGATAATGAAGTAGACGTAATTGCCTCAGGCCAGCACATCAAATGGGCCACACACATCTATATATACCAAGGCAAGTAGGTTACCGGCCCTTTCCCCATGTCCTACGAAAGGAAATTTGGTCATTTTGTCTTAAAGGCATGATTCATAAATTGGATATGACTCAGAAGTCAATGGACCCATTAGTCCAGATTTCTTTAATTTGTTAATCCTATCTTTGACTATATGACCTAGCATAAGATGCCATAGATATCTTTCATTTAGACTATCCCTATGTCATTTTAATCCTATGGCATTTACATTTTGCTTGACATTAAACATAGATACATCAACATACAACTGATAGAGACCATTAATTAAGAAACCACTTGCAATTTTATTTCTTCCAAAAAAAAATAGTACAGTGTGTTGGGTTTGGTGTACAGGGCGGAAGCATGGATTTCAAAGCAAAATATGAAATCAAAATAAACCAAACCCAAAACCCTAGGACCACCTTATTAGCAATTAAATCATATAACATGCATTTGTAATATAAAAGAAAGTATTAGAACATCCCTCTTATCGCTAAACCTTAAATTAACCCTGATTGTCGGTAGTAGTCTGTCAGGGGTTCCACCAGGTGCCCACATGTTCACCCTCCAACGTTGATCCACACAGAGACTTGATCAAGATACCAGCACCTCTGATTTATATAATTAAAATTCTAGTAATAAAAATTTTAATTAAATGGGCAAGACCTTCTTAAGCCTTTATGTTACCTTCCTTGCCTTTCCTTATCTATCTTTCCTTTTCTTTTGTCTTCTTAATTTTCCTTTTTAATCTCTTAGTCTTAAGATGACTTCTTATCCTTATAAAGACAAGGTCTAGATAAGAGAAAGGAAGAAAGAAAATTGGATAAAAATAAACTCTTGTAAGAAAGAAAAAATAATGTTTTCCTCTCCCGGACTCTTGATGCACACCCTTATTTATAATGTACGTAAGGATGCCAACAAAAATCTCATGCCCTTTTCTTATCCATTTCTCATGCCCCATCAGCCAATCTCATGCCTTATCAGTAAAAAAATGAGATATATACTTAGTCCAAGAGGTGCCTTAAAGCAGAAGGACTCTTGGACTAATTCTACGCAAGTTTTTACGAAGAGTCGCAATGCATCATCTTTGGCGCCTCCCTTTTCATTCATTAGATCATGATACAAAGCCATCCAATGGCTCTAAAAAGGGATGCCCAATCAGCAAGAAGGCATGGAGATAATCTTTGAATAGTCAAAGTCCCAAGAGACTTTGACTTGGTCCAAGAGACGTCAAGGAGGAGTAGGCGACATGGAGTCTTGGGCGGCAAGGGGTCTTGGGTGACAAAAACATCATGGGCGAAAAATTTAAAAGGAAAAAGAAGTCTTTCATCTGTAGAAGGAATCTTCTGCGTCCCATATCTGATGTCCATATCAATTAAAAAAAATTATGCGACATAATATATGGGAAAAGTCAAAGAAGGTAGGCGCCATCTTATTCCATGCGCCAAAGAGTCCTTTGCACATGAAATACTTCCCACGCGCAAGAGAGAGACTCTCTGGCATGTGGGATGCTGGTAGGTGGTGCCCAATCTAAAGCCCAATCAATCTAGGTTAATCCAACTCAAGACCAAATCCTATTTGGCTCAAATTGGATCTAAATTAGCTCAAATCAGAAGCTGATTCGAATCCAATTCGAATCCTGGTGCTAGGGTTTGCTATATGTGCTAGCATATTCATCTTGCAAACATGGTCTAATCTAATTAGACCCTTAATCAATTCTCTTTGTGTGTGACCCATTGGGTTCCACATCTAACCAGCAGTGAGTCAGGGTGTGATTTGACCTAATCTGGTTAGAACTCAACCAAACCGATTTAGGTCAAAACTAGCCAACCCAATTTGACTTAATTTAGAACACTTTCTAATTTAATGATCAAATTAAAATTTTAACTTGATCAAACCCACAAGACATGATTGACGTCTAGCAACGTATCATGACTATCCGAAAGATGTGAAAATTTTGATGAAAATATCAAAAATATCCTTCAGTGAAAATTACCATGCAACTAGATCCTTCGATCTCCCTGCATCCTGAATATGACTCTGGGTATGGAAATATGTCAACCCCAATATCATATTCATTTCTCTTTCAATCTTATGATAATGATTCATTTAATGAAACATTAGAAACCATTTCTAATTTTCATCATGCTTTGATCAAAGTCTTCCTGAATCATTATTTGTTTGAAGCAGGTAGGATGCTATTTCCTCTTACCAGGAGTGATCGATTCCTTGTTAACCTACTCACAATCCTTCATATATATAATCTACCATATCCAGATCATCCCATACATAACTAAGTCATGAATGAGTATGAACCAAAATATGGATTTATATATATAAGATTCTATGGTAGTTTCAGGTCAAAGGATTACATGCACAAATTCACTATGAGAACCATCTATTGACATGTAGATAAGACTCCATTAGATATTCTCAATTTGGATCAATTCAGTGAACTCATTCTCTAATGAGCACCCACATTCTTGTATTAGTGTCATACACAAGTTATTGTGAGATCAATCACCCTCTTAATCGAGCATACAAAGAATGTGCTAGTCTTACCGAAAAACATTGATCCCTAACTCAATGTCCCATCGACTAGGAATATTTAAATTAGGGTTTTAAGATTTTAGGTCTCACTAGTATGATCTCATCATAATCCTAAAATCATAGCCCTAATTTATAGGGTTCATCATAATCTTAAATAAATAATAAGACACTGCATATGATGAAATAAATGCCTTTTATTTATTAAAAATGTCATTACATGAGTCTGGAAGACAAAGAACACCCCAAAAATAAATTGGCTTTAGGGCATATTCCTTTCAATCTCCCACTTGCACTAAAGCCAATCGCCCTTATGTTTTAATCCCATACAATCAAGGTGGCGATCAAACAGTTGCAGTGGTAAAGCCTTAGTGAATGGGTCTGCTATGTTGTTCTTTGTATCCACTCGTTCTATGACCACATCTTGTCTTTCAATAATTTCTCGAATGAGATGGAAGCATCTCAGAATGTGTTTGGATTTATGATGAGACCTTGGTTCCTTTGCTTGAGCTACAGCTCCAGTATTATCACAGTAAAGTGGTACTGGATTCTCAATTTCAGGAATAACACCTAATTCAGTGATGAACTTCTTCATCCAGACAGCTTCCTTGGCGGCTTCACTTACAGCTATGTATTCTGCTTCAGTGGTTGAGTCAGCTATAGTTGGCTGCTTAGTACTCTTCCAACTTACTGCTCCACCATTCAGAGTAAAGACATACCCTGAAATGGATTTGCTATCATCTGGGTCTGATTGAAAACTAGAGTCAGAATATGCTTCTAGTTTAAGATCAGAACCACCATATACTAAGAAAAATATCTTTAGTCCTTCTTAAGTACTTAAGAATATTTTTCACAGCTTTCCAATGATCCTCTCCTGGATCAGCTTGAAATCTACTTGCAATGCCTAAAGCATAAGCAACATCAGGCCTTGTACATAACATGGCATACATTATTGATCCTACAGTCCGAAGCATAAGGAATAGAACACATTCTATTTCTCTCTTCTAGGTGTCTTTGGAGACATCTTTTTAGAGAGATGTATGCCTTGACTCATGGGTAAATAACCTCTTTTACTCCCATCCATACTGAATCTTTTCAGTATTAAGTCAATGTACCTTGATTGGGACAAGCCTAGCATCCTCTTAGATCTATCTCTATAGATCTTTATTCCTAGTATATAGGATGCTTCTCCCAAATCTTTCATGAAAAACTTATTTGATAGCCATAATTTGACTGATTGTAACATTGGGATATCATTCCCAATGAGGAGTATGTCATCTACATACAGAACCAAGAATACTATTGTTCTCCCACTAGTTTTCTTGTACACACATGGTTCATCCACATTCTTGATAAAACCAAACTCTTTTATTGTTTCATCAAAATGGATGTTCCAACTCCTTGATGCTTGCTTTAATCCATAAATGGATCTCTTAAGTTTGCATACCTGATTTGGTCTCTCATTTGACTCAAATCCTTCTGGCTGTGACATATAGACTTCCTCCTCAAGGAAACCATTAAGGAAGGCAGTCTTTACATCCATTTGCCATATTTCATAGTCGTGGTATGCTGCTATAGCAAGCATAATGCGAATAGATTTGAGCATGGCAACAGGTGAAAATGTTTCATCATAATCAATCCCTTGTTTTTGCCTAAAATCCTTAGCCACCAATCTAGCCTTATAGGTTTCAATTTGACCATCTGCTCTAATCTTTTTCTTAAAAATCCATTTGCATCCAATAGGATTTATATCCTCTAGGTGCATCCACCAAAGTCCATACTTTGTTGGTGTGCATGGATTCTATTTCGGATTGCATGGCAGCCAGCCATTTGTTAGAGTCCTTACTTTTGACTGCTTCCGTATAGGTCAGAGGTTCATCATTCTCAATGACTTGGGTTTCATTGTTCTCAATAATGAACCCATACCTAATAGGTGTATTTCTTACTCTTTTAGACCTACGGATAGGAGTTATGTGTTCTGGTTCTTTTATGTGATTATATGGTTGAGAAATTTCTATTTGATTTTCTTGAACTTCACTAAGTTCAATATTTCTGCCACTGCCCTTTTCTAGGATAAATTCTTTTTTCCATGAAAATGGCATGCCTACTTACAAATATCCTTTTGTTCAGTAGGATGGTAGAATAAATATCCTATACTATTTCTAGGATATCCAATAAATAGACATCTGTCTGATCTAGCATCAAGTTTATGTCCAAAATTTCTTTTGACATAAGCTGGACAACCCCATATCTTAAGATACTTAAGATTAGGTTTCTTACTTCTCCATATGTCATATGGAGTACTAGATACAGATTTAGAAGGTACTCTATTCAAGATGTAAATTACAGTCTCCAGAGCATGACCCCAGAAGGAAATAGGTAATTCAGTGAAGCACATCATGGACCATACCATATCTAATAAGGTATGATTTTTTCTTTCGGCTACACCATTTAATTGCATGGTGTATAAGGAGGTGTCCATTCAGAGAGAATCCCTTTAAATTTAAGATAGTCTAGAAACTCACTAGATAAGTATTCTCCTCCTCGATCAGATCGAAGGATTTTTATACATTGTCCAGTTTGTTTTTCGACCATACTTTGATACTCTTTAAATTTATCAAAGGCTTCTAATTTGTGTTTCATAAGATACACATATCCAAACCTAGATAAATCATCAGTGAATGTTATAAAATAAGAGTATCCTCCTCTGGCTTGAGTTGTCATAGGACCACATACATCCGTATGTACAAGTCCTAATAACTCATTTGTCCTTTCTCTATGTCCACTAAATGGAATCTTGGTCATTTTACCCATGAGGCATGATTCACAAGTACCTAGTGATTCATAATCAAAAGGATCAAAGAACTTTTCTTTGTATAACTTGTTAATCCTAGCCTCACTAATATGACCTAATCGACAATGCCAGAGTAAAGTATTATTTATGTCATCTCTCTTACGTTTTCTATTTTCATCAATATGAAATATATTATTATCCAAACATAGAGTCAACAAACCATTGCTAAATATGCCAAAACAAATAATTTCATTAGAATATTTGATCGAGCAACCTTCGCTCGTTACATTAAGACTATAACCTTGTTTTAATAACAAGGGTATAGATATAATATTTCTAATGATCTTAGGCATATAATAACAATTTGTAAGCTCTAAGATCTTTCCATAAGGTAACTTCAATATTTTTGTCCCTACAGCTTCTGCCTAGGATAGAATTCTCCTCCAGCGCCATAGAGCTTGAAGTCACCTTTCTTCAAACTCTTAATTTTCTGCAGCCCCTGCAAAGATTTGCAGATATGAAAAACCACAGCTGGTATCTAATACCCAAGAATTTGAAATGGAAGAATTTAATGATAATATAGTATGTATCTCATACATACCTTTTGGTGCATTATTTGCACCAGACTTCATGGTTGCAAGGTAAGCCTTGCAATTCCTCTTCCAATGACCTGCTTTGCCGCAGTGAAAATAGGTCATCTTGTCCGGAGACCTTCTTCCCCTTTTTCTTCTTATTTATACCACTTTTAGGATTCAACCTTCTCTTTGAACCCTTTTTGCCTGCCTTCTTCTTAGAGATCCCATCCACAAGAAGAAGAGGAGCCTTATCTTTCTTGATATGGCTTTCTGCTGTCTTGAGCATATTTAACAGCTCAGGCAATGAAGAATTCAGTTTGTTCATGTGATAGTTCACGACAAACTGAGAAAATGATTCTGAAAGTGATTGCAGGATCAAATCCTGACTTAACTCTCCATCCATTACAAAACCTAATTGACTTAATCGAGTGATTAGGTCAATTACCATCAAAACATGATTTTGTACGGATGTTCCTTCTATCATTCTTGCATGAAATAATTGCTTAGATATCTCATATCTAGCAGTCCTACTATGCTCTCCATAAAGCTCTTTTAGATTGAGCAATATGGATTGAGTGTCCATGCTATCATGCTGCCTCTGTAATTCATTATTCATAGAGGCAAGTATGATGCATTTGACAGTAAGAAAATCATTTTGCCACATCTTGTATGTGGACTTATCTTCATCTGTGGCATCATTTTCTAATGGCTTAGGATCAGGGGTGTCAAGAATATAGGAGAGTTTTTCTTGACTGAGTACTATTTTAAGATTTCTCAACCAGTCAACATAATTTTGACCAGTCAATTTATTTGAATCCAAAATTGAACGTAATGAAAGTGAAGAAGCCATTTAATCTACATAATAAAGAACAATACATAAGCAGAATAATTCATGATGACAAACATAATTAAATTAGGACTTTAATTTAATTATGTCTCCCACTAAAAATCATAACCCTCTTATTGATTTTCTTAGTGAGAATAAGATCCTAATTCCTTATAAAAAGTCTTGTGGTTGCACAACAAACTTGTTATAAGTTCAAAGGTAGGAAACTCTTTCCAATTGCATTTTATGCAACTCTCAAAAAAACTTTTGCCTCTAAAACATTAATAGCCTTGTGTTAACACAACAAACTTTAATGTTTTAGTTTAAGTAGAACCCTTCATTTCTATACAGATCAAAAATGAAATATAACTACTTTTGTGGTTACACAACAAAGTAGTATATTCAAAATACTGTAAGCATCTCAATGCACTAGATTAATATTACATCTTTCCTCCATGATAGATCTTGTGGTTACACAACAGAACTAATATGGTTCTGGACATAATAAGAAACTAGTATGAAGGAAGGCCTTAATGTAGTGAATATAATATTAAGCATTTCAATCTAGAATTAAATTAATCAAATCGACCAGGTAAATGGGAGAGAAATGGGAGTCCCTCCGTTGCTTTCCTTAGACACCAATAAATTTGGCCAGGTCAGATAACGAAATCAATTAAAAACCATATTCTCTTTACCAATCATGAACCAATTTTCCTAGACACCGATAGATCAATTAGACATCCTGACTGATTCAGCTATAGATTAATTACACTACAACTTAATATAATTTTTCATAGAGGGATTTAAAAGGTCTCAATGTACATACTGATTTAAATCAAACTAAATGCCCAATAGCATCAAATATAATAAAAAATATATATATCTATTAAGATGTATAATTATTCTAGGACAACCATCATTATATAGTGAATACTCTCCACTATATCAGGGCAACCTTTACAGAATAATATATACAACATAATCTCATTATGATAAGTAAAAGAATATGATCTCATCATATAAATAGAAACATGCTAAAAAATATTATACCATATTTTTCATTTATGCTATTATGTTATAAGCAAAGCATTATATGATTTAACCTAATAAGGCTTGCTCTGATACCACTGTTGGGTTTGGTGTACAAGGCGGAAGCATGGATTTCAAAGCAAAATATGAAATCAAAATAAACCAAACCCAAAATCCTAGGACCACCTTATTAGCAATTAAATCATATAACATGCATTTGTAATATAAAAGAAAGTATTAGAACATACCTCTTATCGCTAAACCCTAAATTAACCCTGATTGTCGGTAGTAGTCTGTCAGGGGTTCCACCAGGTGCCCACGTGTTCACCCTCCAATGTTGATCCACACAGAGACTTGATCAAGACACCAGCACCTCTGATTTATATAATTAAAATTCTTGTAATAAGAATTTCAATTAAATGGGCAAGACCTTCTTAAGCCTTTATGTCACCTTCCTTGCCTTTCCTTATCTATCTTTCTTTTTCTTTTGTCTTCTTAATTTTCCTTCCTAATCTCTTAGTCTTAAGATAACTTCTTATCCTTAAAAAGACAAGGTCTAGATAAGAGAAAGAAAGAAAGAAAATTGGACAAAAAGAAACTCTTATAAGAAATAAAAGATAATGTTTTCGTCTCCCGGACTCTTGATGCGCACCCTTATTTATAATGTACGTAAGGATGCCAACAAAAATCTCACGCCCTTTTCTTATCCATTTCTCATGCTCCATCAGCCAATCTCATACCTCATCAGTAAAAAAATGAGATATAGACTTAGTCCAAGAGGTGCCTTAAAGCAGAAGGACTCTTGGACTAATTCTACGTAAGTTTTTATGAAGAGTCGCAATGCATCATCTTTGGCGCCTCCCTTTTCATCCATTAGATCATGATACAAAGCCATCCAATGGCTCTAAAAAAGGATGCCCAATCAGTAAGAAGGCGTGGAGATAATCTTTGAATAGTCAAAGTTCTAAGAGACTTTGACTTGGTCCAAGAGACGTCAAGGAGGAGTAGGCGACATGGAGTCTTGGGCGGCAAGGGGTCATGGGTGACTAAAACATCATGGGTGAAAAATTTAAAAGAAAAAAGAAGTCTTTCATCTATAGAAGGACTCTTCTGCACCCCATATCTGATGTCCATGCCAATTAAAAAAAATTACGCGACATAATATATGGAAAAAGTCAAAGAAGGTAGGCGCCATCTTATTCCATGCGCCAAAGAGTCCTTTGCGCATGAAATACTTTCTAACACAAGAGAGAGACTCTCTGGAATGTGGGATGCTAGTAGGTGGTGTCTAATCTAAAGTCCAATCAATCTAGCTTAATTCAACTCAAGACCAAATCCTATTTGGCTCAAATCGGATCTAAATTAGCCCAAATCGGAAGCTGATTCGAATCCAATTCAAATCCTAGTGCTAGGGTTCGCTATATGTGCTAGTATATTCATCTTGCAAACATGGTCTAATCTAATTAGACCCTTAATCAATTCTATTTGTGTGTGACCCATTGGATTCCACATCTAATCAGCAGTGAGTCAGGATGTGATTTGATCTAATCTGGTTAGAAATCAATCAAACCGATTTAGGTCAAAACTAGCCAACCCAATTTGACTTAATTTAGAATACTTTCTAATTTAATGATCAAATTAAAATTTTAACTTGATCGAACCCACAAGACATGATTGACGTCTAGCAACATATCATGACTATCCGAAAGATGTGAAATTTTGATGAAAATACCAAACATACCCTTCAGTGAAATTTACCATGCAACTAGATCCTTCGATCTCCCTGCATCCTGAATATGACTCTGGGTATGAAAATATGTCAACCCCAATATCATATTCATTTCTCTTTCAATCTTATGATAATGATTCATTTAATAAAATATTAGAAACCATTTCTAATTTTCATCATGCTTTGATCAAAGTCTTCCTGAATCATTATTTGTTAGAAGTAGGTAGGATGCTATTTCCTCTTACCAGGAGTGATCGATTCCTTGTTAACCTACTCACAATCTTCATATATATAATTTACCATATCCAGATCATCCCATACATAACTAAGTCATGAATGAGTATGAACCAAAATATAGATTTATATATATAAGATTCTATGGTAGTTTTAGGTCAAAGGATTACATGCACAAATTCCACTATGAGAACCATCTATTGACATGTAGATAAGACTCCATTAGATATTCTCAATTTGGATCAATTCAGTGAACTCATTCTCTAATGAGCACCCACATTCTTGTATTAGTGTCATACACAAGTTATTGTGAGATCAATTACCCTCTCATTTGAGCATACAAAGAATGTGCTAGTCTTACTGGAAAACATTGATCCTTAATTCAATGTCCCATCGATTAGGAATATTTAAATTAGGGTTTTAAGATTTTAGATCTTACTAGTATGATCTCATCATAATCTTAAAATCATAGCCCTAATTTATAGGGTTCATCATAATCTTAAATAAATAATAAGACACTGCATATGATGAAATAAATGCCTTTTATTAAAAATGTCATTACATGAGTCTGGAAGACAAAGAACACCCCAAAAATAAATTAGCTTTAGGGCATATTCCTTTCACAGTAGTCCTTAAGAAAGCTAATTACATAACCTTCCAGTGCTAAATAAGAAATAGAAATCAAATTTCTGCTTACTGCAGGTACAAAATAATAGTTCCTAAGTACTAAATCTAAACCAGATGGTAATCGAAGAGGGTATGTTCCCATGGCTACTAGCAGCAACTCATTGCTCCATTTTCCGATGCACAGGATCATGTCTCCATCCCTCAGCCTCCTGCTATCCTCAAGATCCCTGCATAGAAGTGCACAAGTGAGCACTAGAACCAGAGTCAAGCACTCCAACTGGATGCAGAAGAAATCGTAAGGTTAGACTCAATTAACGAGCATACCTCCAGAAGGACCTGCCTCCTTCTTGTTCTTCAGGGTGGCCAGGTAAGTAGTGGCAGTTCCGCTTCCAATGGCCGTCGCTGTTGCAATGGAAAATATTTTTCTTTATCCGCGGTTCTTCTTCTTTGGCTTCTTTGATCTTCTTTCCATCTTCTACCTTTTACTTCTTCGTAGACTTCTTCTTTCTTTCCATAAGACTTTCTTTTGGAAGAAGTCCGTTCCATAGCAAGAACTGAGCCTTTAGAACCTTTCATAGAAAGCTCAGCGGTAACCAGCATATTCATTAACTTCGGCCAAGGTAATTTTGAAGTTTATGCATGTGGTAATTCATGATGAATTGCCCATATGCATCAGTCAAGGATTGCAGAATAATATCAATTCTGCAAGTTCCATAGTCCAACTTCACACCGAGCTTCTCAAGCTCTTCCATGTCCTTGATCATTGTCAGACAGTGATCTTGGACTGACTGCCCATCACGCATCTTGTGCCTTAAAAAGTCATTCCTTATGACTTGATACTTTGGCTGCGCGACTCTGTTCACCAAACATCTCCTGTAGGTGAGCCAACATTTGGCGAGCAGTCCCGATATTCTCATGTTGGCGCTGGAGCTCATCAGACATCGAGCCCAACATGTAATATCTGGCCTTATTATCTTCGTCAATCCATTTTTCCAGAGATGCTCTCTGTTCAGTGGATGGACGGACTGGTAATGGTGGGAGGGTCCTGGTCCAATAACATGTGTTAACTTCTCTAAAATTCAAAATAATTTTGTAGTTCCTGAGCCAATCTTTATAATTGGGTCCAGTCAGTCTATGTGTGTCTAGGATACGTGCCAATGGGTTGGACGCAGACATTTTTCCTGTAGAGAGTCAAAGATTCTAGTTAGATACTGTAATTTTGACTTGACCAATTTATTTAGGAATTTTATTTTTAAACAAATTAGCTCCCACTATTTTCTCGGATCCCTACACTCCCTCTGTAGAGATGCATGAAAATCTCCGTGATTGATTGATTTCTAGTGGGTGGTGCGGTCTCACCAACTGACTCATCACCTCACCTAACAGTTATTGGTGATGGATCCGTTAGCCAATGAGTGAACAACTCTTGTTCAATGATTCTCTAATCATGGTGCACCCAAACTCTGGTCTCTAATTCATGAATCTCACCGTATCCCAGAATATTGCTCGATCCACTCCTTAGTTAAGTCAGACCCACCATTTGCATGAGACTGGGTTCCTAATTAGGGTCTCTCACCGTATCCAAAATATTGAGCCCAACTCATCCTCCAGCCCATAGCATCCAATGCCTAATAGACATGGTTGCATCTTTTCCGGTGCAACTGAGCCACTGTATCCAGCCGAGAACAATCAACCCCGGGAAGGGCCCGCACATCTACAATGGTGGAAGACCTCGACTTAATCTTTTCTTAGGGAAGAATTGATTCAGGTCTCATTAAACTAGACTTGGCTTAGTCATAACAATTATGACTAACCTAGTGGCATGGGTTAGCTCGGATTATTGACCACCTCAGATCAGAACTGTGTCAACAGATATGGCCAGGTAAGTGAGATCCGGTGGAAGGAATATGCCATTAACTCGCACATGTACAAGAATGCATTCAGGTCGAGTAGCTTCCAATTAAAAACCAGTCGGTCGTATGTGCCAAACTTACCTTAGACACCAAATTGTTGAGTCCAAAATTGGGTTAGCCTACAATCCAGACTCTAACCTCTGAGCCTAATTAGGTCTTGCTTGATCGTGACTCGATCTTGACCCAGACTTAATCCTATTAGGCTGGTCAATTTAAGCATTGTTGATCCCATCTAACCAACTCTTGATTCGGTTTGATCAACCGCTTAGACCTAATTGAGCTACCCAAGCCCGAACCCAGTATTTATGAATATGTCTTAGATCTAAAAATTCTCAATTTTAGACCTAATTAATATTTCCATAAACTTAATTCTTAATTAAGTTGGGTTCATAAATAAAATATGCACAATAAATCCTAGGGTTTCAGGATCTAGGGTTTTGCAGAAAAGTAAGTTTTGGATTTCTGATTAAGGACGAGACACGCAGCACCCCTACAGGTCATAAGAACACCCCATCGAATGGAAAGAGAGGGCCTTTAAAATCCTTTCTTCGTTCTTATGACCGGACGGCCAAGAGGAACGCCTTAATCAGGAACATGTCAAATCTACAAAAAACTGTTATAGATCTATATCATATATCTCATATATAAATTAAATATCTAATCATGGCATATTTTGCATACATCTCATGTATCAAATCATGCATATTTTCAGATCTAAATCATATCTCATGTAATATCTAAAAATTAGATTTAAATTGATCATATCAAAATAAATTCTAATCTAGACTAATCTATGCATAGAACTATTCTACAACTAGTCTAGACATGCATGTCATATATTGCATATATGATTATTTAAAAAATTAATCTAACACATGCAAGTTTAAGATTTGATATATTAGATATAACATCTAAAAAATAAAAATTTTATTCTAGACAATTCATAGAACAGTTCTATAAACCTAGTCTAGACATATATCAAATATATCTCATATATTATTTAAAATTTTAATCTTCTGATTTTAGATCTAATTACATCTGATGTAATATTTAAAATTATTAATATAAAATTATAAAATAAAATAAAAATTAGATTTAAAGTAGATCTGAAGAATTGCAAACGCAGCTTTGATACCAGTTGAAGGAAAAACCTAGTTTTCCACCTTAGGATTGATATGATATGATCAGATCTATAGCAAAAATTTTTAAAATTTTTCTATAAATTCTAATCAGATTTGAGAGTTCTCTGATATAATTCTAATAATCTAATATTAAAAATAAAAATTAAAATAGAATTAGAATAATCATTATTACTTGATTAGAGTAAACTGTTTACCCTAAAGATGATCTGTCAGCACTCGAAGTTTTGGATCTTAGCCGCACACGTGCCTGGCCTTTATCGAAGTCTACTCAGGTTGGTTCTGGATGTCTGCTCCTTCTGGATCTGATCTTCAAATATTAGATCTGAAGTCTTCTTATAGAGCCTTCAAAACTATCTTTGAAGGTTGCGCATTTGTCTCACAAACTGATCGTCTCTTTTGCCTGATCCTCATGCCAATAGCCTTAGATCTTCTTTGCTGTTTATGCCCAACTCTTAGGCATGGAGAAGAGGGAGAGGACCTAAGGAGGGAGGCATGGAGATGGAATTTTGGCAGCACTTGGGCTTGGGAATGAATGGCATGAAAAATACTTAGGGTGCAGGGGTTCTTATAGAGTTCCCTATGCCACCTGGAGTCCTGATTGATCAAGCAACTTAGCTTGCTTAATTAATCTAGATTTTAGCCTGATAATCCATGCCTAAACACCTGATCCTATCAGGTTTTGTCACCCAAAAGTCCCCTAAAGATGCCACACAAAAAGATAAGGGAAAGGGTGATGCACGGCAATAAAATTCCAAGAGTTTGTTCCATAACAAACTCTTCTTCCACGCTTCCTCTCATTATGCGCACGCCATAGGGGCGGGTACCATAATTTTTCTTCATGAAAAACACCTTGGGGCATGCAACCCAAATGAAAAATAGGGGGTGCATGCCTTTCCTCTTTCATTCTCACAAAGACTGGGTCAAATGGCCCCTTGTCCTGATGCCTTGTTGCTTATTTTAGAACACCTTGGTTTTGTCAGGACAAGCCCTAATTTCATCAGGATAAGGCCTTATCTAATTAGGACAATCTCCAGTCAGATCAGGACAAAACTATACAGGACTTTTGGATGAGCCAAATTCAATTTGACTCAGACGAGATGAACTGGAAAGACTACAGAAGAAGAATATTAGGCTCAATCGTGTGCTAGCACGATTTTATTGAACCTAATTGGATCTAATCCAAATCAATCGAATATGGTTAGCCCAATTGATCACATCCAGATCCAAACTCTTATTTATATAATTCAGTTAAGTTTAGTTCTGTATGGTAACAAGACATATCATGATCTCTATCATTGATATCGTCGAAACACCTTTTGATGGATCAGAACTTTTTTGATTCATCCAATTAGAATGATCGATCATCAAGATCATTCTAATTGCTCTCAAAATTCATTAGTGATACCTAGTAGTATATGGTGGCAATCCATCAGAATCAAATACGAACCTCTCAGTGTAGCTACCTATGTGATTGGATTCTTCTATCATGAGCTCTGATAGGATTAGGGTTAAGATGAACTTGTCAAACCCAACACTCGTCATATAATTGAATCATTTAATTCGAGTCCGATGTGAAATCCTAATAGAAAACTCTTTTCTATTATATTATACTACCATGGCCATGGGCTTAAGAACTCGATCTCGTGATCATCATAGGACTACTTCTCTACCGAGATTGATAGATCTCCTATTGGTATAATTCAATTCCTATAATGAACATGTTATAGTCAATATACACCTCAGAATTTTGAATGGCTAGGAGATCGAGTTATGGTATAGTCAAACTATAACACACTCAAGATAAACTATCGATGCACCTCAGATTCAAGAATAAGACACACCACTGCAGCATCGAGTTAGTCATCGATGAGAAGGTAAACTCCCTTATGACTGCTCAAGGTGGTCACGTTCAGTGCCCTCATTCTCAACGAGTATCTATACTCTTATTTTGATATCTCCACATCGTAGACTTAAGACACATCTATCCTAAGGAAGTGATCGTACACCGATCTTTCAGATAGATCATCATCCTCGTGATGATCCTACGATCGGAAGCAGTTTATGAGTTAATTATAAAAATACATGTCTCAAATTTTCAACTCTTGAAAATATATATTAGCATTTTATTAACTCAAAGAATGTATCACAGACACTATATATATAATGTGATAAAAAAAATAATCCTTTATTAATTTTAAGTTAAAATTACAAAAATGCTCCTAGAATGTATATTACAAGTGTCAGCCAATCTGACTTCTAGGGCACCCATCTAACAAAAGACCACCCAAAACCTCACACCCAAAATCCTAGAACCTTCTATTTAGTCTGCCAAAGCCAAGCAAATCATCTATCTCCCACGTCCAAGAGACCCTCTGTATAGGTGAATAGATAGGGTTGATGAGTCTTGGGCTAGTTTTGAATCAAATTCAAACCATGACTCAACCTTATCACAAGATGAGTTCAAATTAGATCTGAATCCTTCTTTTAACCTCATCCAAGGGCTCTTAGAGTAGGTGACAAACAGGGTAGGGGCATAGGAATTCTTCATGCAAAACACTTTTGGTGTGGAGATAGAGATGGCGTGGGAAAAGGCATGGCGCATGGGTGCAATCCAATTCAATCGGACTATGTTTTAGTTATTTTGTTCCAACTAAATTAGACCCAAATAAATAAGAGTGAATCTAATCTAATTAGGTAATTTATGGTCTAAAATTAATTTTCAAATAATTGAGCCTAAAATTTGATCAAATCAGAAACCATACACCCTTGGTGATTTGGTCATCTTATAATCTAATCGGGTCAAACTAAATTGAATCCAATTCAATCTGATTTTAACCAAATCTTATTGCTCAATCAAATTGAGCTAATAAAAAATCTAATTACTAATTAATCCTCCTATAATTCACTAATCCTTAGCAAATTAATTTATTCTAACTTTTGCATAAGGTTAATCATCAATTGAATTGACAATTAAACTTTGAAACGATTCTCAATCATTTATCTGATCAGTTTCTTTTGAGTCGCGTCATCTAGCAGCGCGAACCTAACTGAAGGAAAATCCTGATTTCCCGGTCCAGGTTCGTCCAGATCTGATTAGATCAAGAGATATATTTCAAAAATTTTCTCTTGATCTCAATCAGATCTTGATATGTTTCAGATCTGATTCTTATTATTTTAATAAATAAAATAAAATAAGATAAATTAAATCAAATTTAATTTACCTGATTTGGGTAATCCTATTACCCTGTAGATGATCCTGATTGCAGCGGAAGGTTCTGGATCTTAGCCACGCAAGCGCCTGGCCTCTACCGGTATCCACTCGGGTTGGATCTGGAGATCCTCTTCTTCTCTATCACACCTCCAAAAATCAGATCTGGATCTGATCTGGAGGATCTTCAAAACTCTTTTGAAGATCTGCAGTCGTCCTTTTGCAGCAGCGCAGCCTTCTTGCTTTTGATCGCCTTTCCTTGATCTGAATCGCACCAACCTAAGTCCAAAACTCTTTTGGACGTGGAGAGCAAGGGGAGAAGAGACTATGGCATGGAGAAGGAGGGGAGAGGCAGCCTTGGGGCGTGTCTAATTTCATTAGAATTAGGGTTGGGCGCAGGGTCTTATTTATAGACCTCTTGTGATCCAACTCCTCTTCCTCTCAACCAATCACAACCCTTTGTGAAATCAGATCTAAATCTGATTGGTTGGAATAGAGACCCCTGGATTCCTCCTTAGAGGGCGCCTAAGACCAGTCAAACTGGATTCTTAGTAGAACTCTGATTGGAATCCAAAAGGGAGGTGGAGTCCTTGTCCAACAAGGACTCCTAGGCGCCTCCTACTTGGGCTCACGCCACCCTTGGCGTGCGCCCTTCTCCTTGCCAGGTTCTGGCAGGGGGACAGGCCCCCACCAGCTCTCCAATAGGTGCATGACATGTGGTCAAAAGTCAAAGGGTCAATGGTCAACGTTTGACCAGTCAAAGGTAGACTTTTGACCAAAGTCAAAGAACAAGAAATGGCAGGTGACCAAAAATGGCAGGTAATGTCTTACAAATAAGACAACCTATTCTGACTTGGACAACCTCCAGTCAGACCATATGAAGGCCTCTGATTGAGCACAAACTCCTTTGGCTCAGTCAGGACAACTTATTTATGATAGTAAAAGAAGAACGTTAGGTTCAATCGAGTGCTAGCACGATTTCCTTGAACCTAATTGAATCTCATTCAGATCAATTGAACTAGATCAGTTCAATTGATGATCACCAGATTCAAACCCTTGTTTGTGTGACCCAGTTAGGTTCAGTTCTGTATGGTAATGGGATATGTCATGATCTCTATCATAGACATCATCGAAACTCCTTTCGATGGATCAGAACTCTTCTGATTCGAACAGCTAGAATGATCGATCATCTAAATCATTCTAATTGCTCCCAAAATCCACCAGTGACACCTAGCAGTATATGGTGGCAACCCATCAGAGCTGAATGCGAACCTCTTGGTGCAGCTACCTGTGTGATTCAGTTCTTCTATCTTGAGCCCCGATCAGATTAGGGTTAAGGTGAACTCGTCAAACCCTAGTCTCTGTCATATGATGTAATCATTCGATTCGAGTCCAATGTGAAAATCTAAATAGAAACTCTTTCTATTATTTCACTCTACCATGGCCATGGATTTCTGGACTTGATTCTCATGATCATCATAGGGCTACTCCTCTACCACCGAGGTAGATAGATCCCATCTTGATGCAATCCAGTTCCTACAATGAACATGCTATAGCCAACATACACCTCAGGGTTCCATATGGCTAGGAGACCGAGTAATGGTGTAGTCAAACTATAACACCCTCAAGGTGAACTGCCGATGCATCTCAGGTCAAAGAACCAGACACACTACTGCAGCATCGAGTCAGTCATTGACGAGAAGGTAGACTTCCTAATGACTACTCGAGGTGGTCACGCTCAGTGCCCTCGTTCTCTAACGAGTACCTGTACTCTCGCTCCGGTGTCTCCACACCGTAGACTCAAGACTCATCTACTAAAGAGAAGCGATCGTACACCAACCTTCCGGATCAATCACCATCCTCGTGATGATCCTATGGTCGGGAGCTGTTTATGAGTTAATAATGATTATTCATGTCTTAAATTTTCAACTCTTGAAAATATGAATTATCATTACCATTAACTCAAAGGATGTATCACAGACACTAAATACACATATGTGATAGAAAATAACCCATTTCATTAATTATAGTCAAAATTATAATTTTGCCCCTAGAAGTGTATTACAAGTGTCAGCCAATTCTGGCTTCTAGGGCACATATATCTAACAATCTCCCACTTGTCCTAAAGCCAATTGGCTACAAGTCTAAGTCCCATCTTCTCAAGGTGGGCTTCGATCTTCTGCTGGCCCAACGGCTTTGTAAGTGGGTCTGCCACATTATCTGCGGAGTTGACTCTCTTGACCTCAACGTAACCTTTCTCAAGGTAATCGCGGATGAGATGATATCGCCGCTCAATGTGCTTGGACTTCTGGTGAGACCTCGGCTCCTTAGCAAGGGCTATGGCGCCATTGTTGTCGCAGTAAAGAGGAATGGCATCTGATGGCATTACTCCAATTTCTGCAGCAAACTTCTTGTACCAGAATGCTTCCTTTGCAGCCTCTGATGCAGCTATATATTCTGCTTCCATGGTGGAATCTGCTATCACAGTTTGCTTGGAACTCTTCCAGCTGACAGCTCCACCATTGCACACAAACAGACTTCCAGATGTCGACTTTCGATCATCTATATCAGACATGAAGTCCGAGTCTGTGTATCCCTTGAACTTGGAGTTCTCCGTTACCAAAGACCAACATCATATCCTTAGTTCTTCTCAAGTACTTAAGGATACATTTCACAGAAGTCCAGTGTTCTTCACCTGGATTTGACTGATATCTGCTTGTGACACTCACAGCATGGGCTATATCAGGTCGTGTACATAGCATGGCATACATGAGGCTCCCTATTGCAGAAGCATAAGGGATCTTGCTCATGCGTTCTATTTCCTCAGGTGTGCTGGGGCACATCTTCTTGGAAAGATGAATACCATGTCTGAAGGGTATTAATCCCCTCTTAGAGTTTTCCATACTAAACCTCTTTAGTACTTCCTCTATGTACATCTTCTGTGAAAGTCCTAGCATCCTATTCGGTCTATCCCTATAGACCTTAATTCCTAGAATAAAGGATGCTTCACCTAGGTCTTTCATGGAGAATTCCTTGGACAACCACATCTTGACTGATGTCAACATGGGAATATCATTCCCAATAAGGAGGATGTCATCCACGTACAATACGAGGAAGACAACAGCGCTCCCACTGACCCTTTTGAAAACACATGGTTCCTCTTCATTTTTGATGAAACCAAACTTTTTGATCACATCATTGAAACGAGTGTTCCAGCTCCGAGATGCTTGCTTAAGTCCATATATGGACCTTTGCAGCTTGCAAACCTTGTGATCAGTATCACTGGATGTGAAACCTAGCGGCTGTTCCATATAGATATCTTCCTCAAGATATCCATTTAGGAATGCCGTTTTCACGTCCATTTGCCATATTTCATAATCGAAATAGGCTGCAACAGGCAAGCAATGTGCGGATGGATTTTAGCATAGCTACCGGGGAAAAGGTATCCTGATAGTCAATGCCTTCACGTTGACTATAACCTTTTGCCACCAGTCTAGCCTTGAATGTCTCCACATTCCCATCTGCACCAATCTTTCTCTTGAAGATCCATTTAC
>QRFJ01004208.1:30394-49906 GCA_006176705.1 Cocos nucifera | reverse complement strand
CTCCAGATCTAGCTTGAGTGGACACCGGTAGAGGCCAGGCGCTTGCTTGGCTAGATCCAGAATCTCAGGCAATCAGCAGGATCATCAAAGGGTAATCAGATTACCCAACATTCAGGTATAATTAAATTAGATTTAATTTATTTTTATTTTTATTCATTAGATCTATAAAATCAGATCTAAAACATCTTAGATCTGATATGGATGCTTGAGAGAAAATTTTGAAATATCTCTCTTGATCCGATCAGATCTGAACGAAAATGATCCGAAAAATCAGGATTTTTTCCGTTACTTTGATATCAAAGCTGCTAAAGGCAAGGGTAAAATTCTTTACCTTTTCAAGATATTTGATCATGCTTTTCTTTCGAGCTTCATAATTGCCACTAACTTGCCCCACTACCAACTAAGAGTCGCTGTAAGCTTAGAGCTGATTTGCTTTCAGTTTCTTGGTTATCTTCAGTCCTACAATCAATGCTTCATACTCGGCCCCATTGTTAGTTGCAGGAAACTTGAAACACAGTGCGTATTCAATAATGACTCCCTCTAGGTTAACTAAAATTAAGCCCATGCCGGCACCAGAGGCATTGGATGAGCCATCCACATACAGGACCCAAAAACCTTCAGGAAGGTCTGCTCTTTCTTCAGGAGAGTTCGGCTATAGCCATGGGACATTGGTTTCATTTTGCTCAAGTTTGGCTTCATCAAGAATAGTGCATTCTACTATAAAATTTGCCAATATTTAGGCTTTAATTGATGGCCAAGATTGAAAATTGATGTCAAACTCAGTAAGCTTAATTGCCCATTTTGCTATTCTTTCAGAGGTGTCTGTCCAATGAAGCACTACCTTAATTGATTGATCAGTGAGGAGCATTATAGTATGCCCTTAGAAGTAAGGTCGGAGTCTCTGGACTGCAATCAGTAGAGCATAAGTTAGTTTTTCTAACTTAGTATATCTGATTTTCGCATCCCTCAGAACTTGGCTTATATAGTACATCGATCGCTGCACCTTCACCTCTTCCTTGACTAAGACCATTGTAAGGGCCACTGGAGAGACCGCCAGGTATAAAACAAATCTTCTCCAAGTTTAGGCTTGGCCAATAGGGGAGGTGAGCCGAGGTAACCCTTGAGTTCTTCTAATGCTTGTTGACATTTGGTAGTCCAACAAAAATTCTTTGACTGCTTGAGATCTTAGAGGAAGGGCATGCATCGTTCGACTGACCTTGAGATGAAGCAGTTCAAAGCTACCACCTTTCCTGTTATACGTTGAATTTTCTTTATTGACTTTGAGGTAGTCATCTCCTGAATGGCCCAAATCTTCTCTGGATTTGCTTTGATTCTATGCCTTGACATCATGAACCCCAAGAACTTTTTTGAAGTCACGCTGAAGGCGCACTTGATTAGGTTCAACTTCATCTTGTATTTTTGGAGGGCACTAATGGTCTCTTCAAGGTCAGCTATATGATTTGTTGAAGATCGGCTCTTAACCAGCATGTCATTTACATAGACCTCCATATTGTGGTCGATCTACTCCTTGAAGATCTTGTTGACCAGGTGCTGATAGGTTACACCTATATTTTTAAGCCCAAAGGGCATGACCCTATAACAATAAAGACTATGGTCAGTAATAAAAGTAGTTTTTTCTTCATCTTCTAGCATCATTCGAATTTGGTTATAACCAAAGAAGGCATCCATAAAGGTGAGGAGCTCATGGCCTAAAGTTGTGTCCACCAGTTGGTCGATCCTGGGCAGGAGGTAGCTATCTTTTGGGTAAGCTTTGTTCAGTTTCTTGAAGTCTATGTACATCTTCCATTTGTTGTTTGCTTTTTTGATGAGGACTACATTGGAGACCCAGTTCAGATAGGAGACCTCTCGAATAAACCTAGCTTTGAGGAGCTTGTCGACCTTCTACAATTGCTTTCTGACTCTCTAGAGCATAGCCATGCATCTTTTCTTTCACTGGCCGATATTTGGGATCAACAGCTAGATAATGTTCCATGACTTCAGCATCAATTTCAAGCATGTCCACTAGAATCCAAGCAAAAACTTCTGCATTTCTCTACAAGAAGGTGACGAGCTACTTTTGGATTTCTTCTCCCAAGTTAGAGCCAATCTACATAATGTGTTCTTTATTCCCATCATTTAAGGAAATTGAAATAAGATCTTCCATGGGTTCTCCCTGTTCTTCAGTAAGATCATCTCGAACATCCAACCCATCAATCGGATTGGGGTCTGGTTGCCCACCTCCTTATAAAGAAATTAAGTAGCAATGTCTCACTAGAGCTTGATTTTCTCTAACTTCTCTAATCCCATAGCTTGTTAGGAACTTCATTTTCAAATAGTAAATTGATACCACTGTCCGAAGTGCATTTTGAAGGAACTAGATCTAGAATTTCAAGGATAGATCTTAAAACTTTTTCAAGATTAGGCAGTGAAAGACTTAAATAAATTAAATATTTATTTAAATAAATATGAAAATATCCTAAATCTAAGATTTATTATATAATCAAGATATGATATTAAATCAAAAATTTAAACATATAAAAGAAAAATTAACATATTGATCTCATCAATATGTTATAATACTACATCTAATGCAACTATGAAACCAATAGATTAGATCTATTACCTATGAAAGTTAGACATTCTAACTTGCTGATCTGGGCTTGAGGATAAAGTTGTAAGTTGCACATGCATCTAACCTGTAAGAGTCGTCCATACGAGCCCACGAGTATGATTAGAAATTTTGATGCAGGAAATCAGCATAGTATGCAAGTACTGTGCTGATCTTTCTTCGATGGTCGATCAAATATCTTATTTTTCTGGATTTGGATTCTTCCAAAGAGGACAAGGTGGAGAAGAGGTTTTAGATCAGTGACTCTCTTAGAAAATCCAATCAAGAAGGAAGAAAGATGATGAACAAAGCAACCTTGAAAGAAGACCCTCTTTTTCTTCTCTTTGCTCTCACTTAGACACCTAGTTTGGTGTCTATGGAACCCCAATGCCCAAAGACTCTCTCTCTCTCTAATTTTTGCATACCTCAAAGCTCTCTCAAAGGTCTATATTTCACAAAAATTTTAGCTAAAAATTCATCCTAAATAAAAAGATATGCAGAGTCCAAGTTTGATCAAAAATTCAGACAAGGAAAGGACATAATATGGCAAGTTGTTGGGGTGCCCAACTCTTAGGCCCCCCCACCTTATTTCCTAACATGGACCAGCAATAGGGGTGCACAAAAACTTCTTCTTTTACCATGAAATTCAGAAAAAATAAAGAAGGTGTGGGTGGCACAATTAGAAGGAGGTATTTTAGTTTATAAGGATTCTATCTCATAGAATCCTAGAACAAAACTTCTCTTTTTGACTTGGTCAACTACCAAATTACTATATGAGAAAGAGAGGGAGAGAGGAGGCATGCATGAAGATCAAGGAAAAGAGTATTTCCATGAAAAATTCCTAAAAAATAGGCATGGAGGGCGTAGAGGGCTAAGGTGGTGCAAGGTGGAATCCTAGTCTCATTAGGATTCCATCTATGACTTGGTCAAACATGGTTTCTCAAACCAAATTAAATCAAAACTAAGTCAACTAAATAAAATAAAATTATAATCCAATTAAAAACTTAATTAAATTAAATTTAATTAGATTTAATTTTAATTTAATTTTCTATCAACTTAGAAAATTGGATTGATCGGAGTCCTAGTTGAACTAGGACTAGTTCTTCCCTGCACTTAGCTTATCCAATAAGCAAATTAAAGTTGATCCAATTAAGTCCAAACTAAATCTAATTAAATCATATTTAATTAAACTTAATCTTAGCCTTTTAGCTTAATCAAATTAAGCAATTAGCAATCAAATTACTAATCAATCTTCCTATAATGCTTGCACTAGGTTAAACATCAATCATATTGATTATTTAACCCTAGAATGATTCTTAATTAATGATCAACCATCCAATCGAATCATGAGCTCTAATGTGTGTGACCTCATAGGTTCGAACCTAAGTTGGTAGCATAGAAATATATTTCTATACTAATTAAAGTAAGCATCTAGCAATGGTATCCGATGGTCGGATAGGTCAAATGTGTAGAACATCATCCTTAGAATCCATGCAGATATAGTTTCCATATAATTCATCTCCTTAACCAAAATGCTCATAAAACACCTTAGAGTTTAATTGTCAACTCTGATCAGGTTGTCCACATTATATTTCAAAATATCAAATCTATCTAATGGATTATCTTGGCCAAAGTTTTGCTATATTGAAATATAGTGATACATTATTCTCCAACTCTTAGAATGGTCAATTCCATCTTGATCACACTCTGATTTTGTAAGTATCTGACTATGCCCAGAAGCCTTCCATTACTAAATTAAAAATTCAATTAGTCTGGTATCAAAGCATAGTGAGTTGCTTGCAAGCCACTGAGGTGATCTCAGGTCTAAGGGACACTTATACCTATATACCATCAGAGATATTCTCGATACTAGAATATTCTAGAGTTGGTCATGTTCAATAATGATGTACCCATACATCTCATCTGTATGCTATACCAATATCTCCACACTCCTTGGATAAGAGGATAACTAACCTATATGGCATACAGCGATCTATGCTCGATAGATGCTGTCATCCTAATTAACAGCCTATCATTTGGTCATAAATAGATTTAAGGACTAATCGATAAATTCTTTCTTTATCGAAGCTAAATAGTCCCAAGGACTTCATCACAATAATGAAGTTCATTAGAAGATGAATAATTTTATGATGAAAAATATCAAAAATATATTTTATTTATTAATAAACTAATTACAGATACAATGTAGCTCAACCGTTAACAGGCTAATGATTGGCTTTGGAACATATTTTCCAACACATTTAGGTCAGGTCGATCGAGTATTGTATTGTAAGCAGATGGAGCTTTCACCATCAGAAAGTCTACTTGTGCCTTTGATTATCTCGAAAACCATCCTGCAACCACAGTTAATGTTATTATTCCTTCAACTGGCACAGCATCGCTAATGAAGCCCACCAATAGAGAGTTCATTGGTCCTAGTCGGTTATTTGGCATAGACATTTTGGAGAAAGCATCATAAAATAAGACATCGACTGAGCTTCCATTATCAATAAGAACACGGCATACATCATAGTCAATAATATTTAAAGAGACTACAACCATGTCATTAAGGGAAAATTGAACCCCTTGAGCTTCTTCCTCAGTGAAAGCAATGGGTTCTTCAGTTCTTTGCCTCTTTGCTGGCTCTACCGACCCACTGGCCTCTTTCCATCGAGGTCCCCTAAAGATGGTATTGATGACACCAAAGGGTAGCCGATCTCCTTATTGCTCCTTCCTCAGTTGCTCTGGCTATGTTAATGCTCTTGGTCGATCTTTTGTTACTTTAGGTCGACATCACAGAAATTAACCTAATCGGCCCCGCCTGATTAGCTCCTTGATTTCATCATAGAGCTAGATACATTCTTCAGTATCATGACCATGGTCACAATGGTAGAGGCAATATTTGTTAGGATTATGCTTGCCAAGATGGGTACGTATTCTTTCAGACCTTAGCAGTTACTCCTTGATCTCCATCAACACTTGAGTCTTCGAAGCATTGAGAGGAGCATAGTTATGGAATCTTCTAGGGGAGAATTCTACCGTGCCCTTCTATCAGGGCTTCTTTATCGATGAGCTCAAGGAGTTTGGGCTCGTTTGCGCTCAGAAGGAGTTTTGGAGCATGGCTCAACTTCACTCAACTTTTCTTCAGTTATGGGCTTACTAGTTTCTCCTGCACGCCGCTCTCCTGCGGCTTCATCATTCTTGGCCTTGAAGGCCTCTTCCACTTGGGCATAGCTATCAGCCCGGGCTAACATATTAGCAAAGTCCTTGAGGTACTTCTTCTCTAGGGAGAATAGTAAATCATTCTTCTGAAGGCCGCCCTTTAGTGCGGCCATAGCAATGGATTGGTCCAAGTTCCAGACTTTCAGGGCAGTGGCATTGAAGCAGCTGACATAGGCTCGGATGGACTCTCCTTCCTTCTGCTTGATGTTGATGAGGAAGTCTGAGCTCAATCTTGGACATTGGCTGCTCATAAAATGAGCCACAAACTAATGGCTCATTTGATCAAAAGAGAAGATCGTACCCGACTTGAAAGTTGAGTACCAATTTATTGCTTCTCCCTTCAGGATGGATGGAAAGGCTCGGCACAAGATGGCATCGGATGCGCCATAGAGCAGCATCATCATCTGAAAGGCCTTCAGGTGATCAACTAGATCAGTGGTCCCATCATAGCTCTTAAATTAAGGAAGCTTGAAATTCGGCGGAATGAATTCCTACATGATTTGCTGAGAGAAAGAGGGGTCAGTGTAGATGTCGTCGCCATGGATGGGAGGAGCCTAGCAGAGTTCCTCAATCCATTGGTTCATTTTCTAGAGCTTTTGATTCAGAAGATTCTTTTGATCATGGATCTCTAGGATCCTCCGGTAGAACAGAGGTAGGGATCCTTTGGGGGTGGAGTTATGATCAGAACAGGGGCTCTCTATCTCCTGCTTCCCCTTTCCAGGGGTCACGAGATGACTGGCCCAAGTTGGTCATTCGATCATCGGGTTTTGGTGTGTCGATGAGGTTTTCTCCAATTGAATTGATGCCGGGTATTGCTGCATAGCATATTTTTATTGGGATATCAACTCGCTCTGATACCACTAGATAAGAATCTAGTATCAGGATATTGTGGCAGAAAGAAAGAAGAAAATAAAAACAAGAATAATCGAGTATGTGGATCAATCTAAAGGCTTATCTCCATGGGACATGCAAAATTTTACTATAAAAAAGAAAGAGATATAAGAGAAGATAACCCACTCTCAACTCACATATACAATTCTCTCAACAAGAAGTTATCCTTACCAAACTCTCTCTTGGAGATCCCTTGAAATGACCGCTATCCATCGCCTAGTTGTCTGCCTAAAGTCCCTACTCCTGCTGGTGCTGGCGCTCTTTTCTCTATTCTTAATTATTTCAGGCTCTCTCAAAATTACCAAGCCGCATTCCCTTTTAGCTTTTGGGTCTGCTGCTTATAAAGGCCACAGACACAGTCCAAAACCTAGTAAAACATGGAGAAGGAATCCCTGAACCCCATGAGAATTTGGGTGTCCACGCGCTGTGCGAGGCCGCCTGGGCCCAAGCCATGCCCGCACATGCAACCGCCTGGGCCTGGGCCTGGGCTGGTGAAGTGCACACACGTGTTGAAGTTGCCCACGCCAGTGCCCGCACTGGACCGCACCTGCACCTGGGCTGCACGCCCGTGCTGGGCCACGCTGGGCATTCGGCCGCGCTAGCGCTTGGGCCGCGCGCTCGCATTGGGCCATGCCCGCACGCTGGCTGGCCCGTGCACTACTATGCACCTGGGCCAGCCCCCACAAGCCCACACACCTAGGCCATGCCTCCAGTGGGCCCACCGACTGTGGGCCCCACTTCGACTTCTTATTCAATGCTCTGCATGCTTCCTTTGCACATATCTTCCTCATTCGGACTCTGATTGAGGTATTTTTGAGCTCTTTGGACTCCGTTCATCATCCTGGACCTTGCCGTGGGCTTAATATAAAAGAATTTAAAGCATTTTCTCAATAATCTCTATCTTAACTCGATATTTGATCTCTACCTATTTGAGAGCTTGTCTAGTGCCCCCATGTCCTAGGGCAACCATCTCTTGATCATGGATGGACAAACATGAGAGTCAAGCTAGGCCACTCGATCCCACCTCTATCAACTACTGTGATCCACCTGATCTGAGACCTACTTGGGATAGCCTCCTACGGTAATATGAACTTCACCTTGCGATGTCTAATGTCATTCTCCCGAGTCTTCCATCTCGTGCTCGATCCATCTCCACCTAGAGCTCCACCTCGCACTGGGCTCTCTGTCATAAGGTAATGTTCTTCATATTTTCTTCCTCTAAGCACCATCTTACTATTGTGCATGACCTTCAGGATTCCTCCATCAGCTTTCCATCTAAAGTCGGTCGAATCTAGTTTACTCGGTGAAATTAAATTCTTCTTAAAGCTGGGTATGTATCGGACCTCATCCAACTTTTTCACTATTCCATCATGGAGCTTCATGCTAACCATCCCATTGCCCTTGATCTCACAACTTGATCTGGTAGGAACATAGTGTACTCACTGATCTTCAAGAAGTCAAATATCTTCTCTCTACAACATACATGATGGAAATAAGTAGAATCCAAAATCCACTAGGATGAAGAAGTAGATACCTCATTAGTAACCAGAAGGATATCATCACTGCCTTCTATATCGCTACTGGCCACCACCATAGTAGTCCTCATTCGATCCTTAAGTTATGGGAAATTCTTGACTCGATGTCCCAACTCATCGCACTTGTAGCATCTGATCTTGCTTTGGTCCCTCATCCTGGACCTGGATCGTCCTTCTCATGATTCTCTACCACTCCATCTACTGTCTCCTGCTCCTTCAGATACCGTCAAAGCTGAGCTGCCACCATCTGAGGTCGAAGTTGGATTCTCCTTTCTAAGAACCTCATTCTAGAGAATTATCGCAGTAACCTCTTCCATCTTGATGGTGCTCTTCCCCACAAGAAGAGCAGTCACCAAGGACTCATACAAAGGGGGAAGCGGTGCAAGGAAGATCAATTTTCTGATCTTCTCCTCAATTTTTTCACCAATGCTGAGGAGGTCGGTGAGAATCTTCTAAAAGTTGGATAGATACTCCCGCATGCTCTGACCTTCATCCATCCACAACTGGTAGAGCTACCTCTAAAGAAATAGCATGTTGGTGAACGACTTTGCCATGTACAACTCCTCAAGCTTCGACCATAGTATTATCGAAAAAGTCTTGCCAAGTACATGTAGCACCACATCATCCGCTAGGTATAAGCGGATCGTGCTCACCACCTGCATCTGAATCCGCTTCCAATCTTTCACCTCTATGGTGGCTAGCATCTAGTCATACAAGAGAGCATCCATCAAACCGTGTTGGATGAGAACATCTTTTATCCTTGCTTGCCATAAAAAGAAATTACCCTTTCCATCAAACCTGTTCATCTCTATCTTGATTGTACTTATCTTCTTCATATTCTTTAATCTTTACACCACTACTACAATCTACGCTCCAGTACCGTCTAGGCTCTGATACCAATTATTGGGGTATCAACTCACTCTGATACCACTAGATAAGAATCTAGTACCAGAATATTATGGTAGAAAGAAAGAAAAAAAAATAAGAACAATCAAGTACATGGATCAGCCTAAAGTCTCGCCTCCATAGGGCATGCAAAACTTCACTATGAAAAAGGAAGAGATATAAGAGGAGATTATCCATTCTTAATTCACGTATACAATCCTCTTAATAAGAAGTTATCCTTACCAATCTCTCTCTTGAAGACCTTCTAAAATGACCACAGTCCATCGTCAAGCTGTCTGTTCGAAGTTTCTGCTTCTGCTGTCACTGGCGCTCTTTTCTCTACTCTCAATCATCTCAGGCTCTCTCAAAATCACCAAGCCACATCCCCTTTTAGCTTTCGGGTCTACTGCTTATAAAGGCCACGGACACAGTCTAAAACCTAGTAAAACATGGAGAAGGAATCCCTAAACCCTATGAGAACTCGGGTGTTCGAATGTTGTGCGAGGCTGCCTGGGCCCAAGCCACACCGACGTGCGCAACTGCTTGGGCCTGAGCTGGTGAAGCATGCATGCATGCTGAAGCTGCCCACCCCGCATCTACGTTGGGCCGCACCCACGCTAGGCAGCCCCCATGCCTAGGCCGCACGCCTGCACTGGGCTGCACCCATGTGTTGGCTGGCCCACGTGCCAGTGTACACCTGGGCCGGCCCCTACAGGCCCATGCACCTAGGTGGCACCTCTAGTCGGCCTACCAATCATGGGCCCCACTTTAGCTTCTCGTTCGATGCTTTGCGTACTTTCTTTATGCATATCTTCCTCATCTAGACTTCGATCGAGGTATTCTTGAGCTCTTTGGACTCTGTTCATCATCCTGGATCTTGCTATGGACTTAATATGAAAGAATTTAAGGCATTTTTCTCAACAGTATTGCTCCATGAGGCCTTTAACCTATTGGACCAGTAGGTTGAATTACTCCATGTCCACCATCACTATTGGTAAAGGAGCTTGTGGTGCTGGAGATTGAGTCAAAGCAGGCAAATCTAGATGGAATCTAGTTGCAAAGGCATCAGATCTCCTCATTGATGCCTTCTTAGGAGGCATCCTGTAGAGATGATCAAAGAAGAAGGAGAAGAAGCTGAGGAGAAATTTTGTTGAGCACTCCTTTAAGAATAAGAGATCTAGAAAAAAAATTTTCTCTAGCATCAATTCTATTGGTGCAAAAAATTGTGAACGTTGAAATTAGCTAAAGTTGAGGAAGACGAGGTCACCGCTGGGACCTACAAAAGAAGTCTAGATCGGAGGTGGGCTGGCTTTGGTAGGATCCTCCAACAATCAAATCAGTTCTTTATTTACAGAAATGGAGCACTCAAAGAATTTTAGCAGAGTTTTGAGCTTAGAGAGAAAATATATCTAGAGGGTACCTTATATAGATGGAGCTTGTAACAGACTAATGGTGACAGCCATAACTACCTGGTAGTGGGCCATTCGAGGCTATGTGGGGTTTGTTATGGAGAGTAGCATCTGTTGTCGTGATGTGCCAGTCTGTTAGAATTTAATAGTTAAAGTTTGGATCGAACAGCTATCGACAGTGAGGAGCTTCATGTCTCACTAGTTTTGGAGAAGTTCTGACCTCTCTGAGGTCATTTGACTATCGAAAAGAAGTTCAACTGGAAAGAGCCCTTTGGACGACTAGAAGGAGTTCGGTTGTGACTAGAAGGAATTTGGCTGAAAGGAGTCTGGTTGGCGACTGAGAGGTATTCGACTAGAAGGAGCTCTTTGGGTGACTAAAAGGACTTTGGTTGAAAGGAGCTTGGCTAGCGACTAGAAGGAATTCGGCTGGAAGGAGCCTGGCTGGCAACTGGAAGAAATTTGACTGGAAGGAACCCTTTGGCCAACTGGAAGGAGTTTGACTGAAAGAAGCCTGGCTGGCGACTTAAAGGAATTCGGTTGGAAGGAGTTTGGCTGGCGACTAAGAGGAATTCGACTGGAAGGAGGCTGGCTGGCGACTAGAAGGAATTCGGTTGGAACGAACCTTTTGGGCGATTGGAAGGAGTTCGACAGAAAAGAGCTTGGTTGTGGCCTGTATGAGTAATTTGGAGATGGGGTCCTTTCGTCCATTCTTACTTTCATGCTCGAGATTCTAATCATAATAAAGTCAAGATCTGCCATCCTTGTTAAGGTGTAGGAATTCATTTGAAGAGATGTTCTGTTATTCTACAGCTCTTATCGCAAGATCCAATCTGCAATGGTGAGATTTGGCTTAGAGGAGATCTAATTAGGAAGGAGTTCTGTCGACTTCAAGATTGGCCAAGCTAAGCTACGTAGGGATCGAACACCTAGCCAACTGCTTGGGTGACTGCTTTCACTATTCAAGCTCATCTGAAAGAGGTTCGACAGGAGCTAGCTACCAATATTGGAAGAATTTGGCTGCTTTCATAACCTATCACCAGGCTCGCCTGGGCGAGGGCTGCGGTGACTTATGGGCCTTGGAGTTTACTCATGTAGTTAAGAAGATCAACTTTTGTTGGTTGAAGGTCGACCATTATGAGATCACCCTGCAATCCAATACCAGGCCAAACTTTGGCAGAAGAGGGTATAACCCCAACAGTCAACTTATTAGAGTGAGCTATTCCGCAAGCCAAGGCAACCAAATTGACTCAATCTTTAACCCAACCTAGATCCTCTCCTTTGGCCCAACCTTCAACCCATCATAGTTTCAGGAGAGCCATCATTCACTCTTTAGATAGCTCATCCACATCCTCTCACTAGGACTTTAAGACCAACTTTAGACTTACAATTATTTTGTCCTAGCTATTTCTGCTAGCGGTATCGAAGTCATCTTGTATTTTGATTATCCATGTAATGTGTACTGCTTGCTAAGATTATCAATGAAATTTTCTTTCTACTATATTGCTCTGATACAAGAGTTTTAGTGCTTATCTATGAAATCATCCATGTAATGAGTTTATCTCTTGATTATTTTAGTCATCTCATATCTTGCTTCTTATTGCTCTGATACTGTTAACGCATATTGTTTTTGATAATGACAAAAGGAGGAGACATAAATCAAAGATAAAAAGAAAAGAGTAAGGGGGAGTAAGAATTAAGAACTAATAAATAATTAAGAATTAATAAAAGAAAGGATAATTTAGATGGCACATATAAAGGGAGAGTATCAATTGCAAAGATAAAGGGGAGAAATTGAAATTCTTATTGACATAAAGTACCAAAAAATAATATTTTAATACAAAAATGTCAATTTAGAAGGACCAAGACTTGAGATCATGAAGCTTAATAAAGACCTTATCTATTTGAACATAAGATGCACATTTTGGCTATTACTTGTATCGAGCACACACATTGATGTATAACTCAATAATCAAATATTTTGTTATTATTAAAAAGGAAGAGATTATTAACCCAAGACTTTGATTTTGATAATTGTAAATATTAGATATGTGGGACCTAGAAGCTAGATTGGCTGACACTTGTAATACACTTCTAAGGATAAAATTATAATTTTGACTATAAATAATAAAATGGGTTATCTTCTATCATAGTATGTATTTGAAAGTGTCTGTGATGCATCTTTTGAGTTAATGGTAATGATAGTTCATATTTTCAAGAGTTGAAAATTTAAGACATGAATTTTCATTATTAACTCATAAAATGCTTTCGATCATAGGATCATCATGTGGATGATAATTAATTCGAAAGGTTGGTGTACGATTGCTTCTTTAGAATAGATGAGTCTTGAGTCTACGGTGTAGAGATACTGGAGCGAGAGTATAGGTACTCGTTAGAGAATGAGGGTACTGAGCATGACCACCCCGAGCAGTCATCAGAAAGTCTACCTTCTCGTCGATGACTGGCTCGAAGCTATAGTAGTGTGTCTAGTTCTTTGACTTGAGGTGCATCGGTAGTTCTCCTTGAGGGTGTTATAGTTTGACTATACCATAACTCGATCTCTTAGCCATTCAGAATTCTGAGGTGTATGTTGGCTATAGCATGTTTATTGTAGGAATTGGATTGCACCAATAGGGGATCTATCTACCTCGATAGATGAGGAGCAGCCCTATGATGATCATGAGAATCAAGTTCATAAGCCCATGGCCATGATAGAGTAAAATAATAGAAAGAGTTTCTATTAGGATTTTCATATTGGACTTGAATCGAATGATTAATTCATATGATGGATATTAAGGTTTGACGAGATCACCTTAACCCTAATCCGATCGGGACTCAAGATAGAGAAACTTAATACCATATGCTGCTAGGTGTTACTGATGGATTTTGAAAGCAATTAGAATGATTTGGATGATCGATCATACTAGTTGTCTGAATCAGAAAAGTTCTGATCTATCAGAAGGTATTTCGATAATATCGATGATAAACATCATGACATATCCCATTATCATATGAAACTAAATCTAACTGGATTACACAAATAAGGATTTAGATCTAGATATCATTAATTGGACTAACTCAGTTCAATTGATTTGAATAAGATTTAATTAGGTTCAAGAAAATCATGCTAGCACACGATTGAACCTAATGTTCTTCTTTAACAATCATTAAAGCTTGTCTCGACTGAGCTAATTATGTTTGGGCTCACTCAGAAACCTTTACTTGGTCTGACTGGAGCTTGTCCAAGTCAGAAAAGGATTGTCTTAATTTATGAGATAAATTTAAGACAATACCTATCATTTTTTGTCACCTGCTAAATCTTATCTTTGGACTTTGGTCAAATATTGACCTTTGACACTTAGACATCTGCCCATGTGTCATGCACTCATAGGAAAGAACTTTGACCCTTGTCCCCCTGCTAGGCGTGTGCCCCATGTGGATAAGGATTGGAGTCCCATACAGATAGGACTCTAGTTGCTTCAGGAAATCAAACTTGATGATGCCAAAGAGTCTTGTTTGACCCAGTCTTGGCACCATCTAAGGAGGGTTTTGAGGGACTCCAATTTGATTAGATCAGATGATATCATCCCACCTATCAGATTTAGATCTGATTGCATAAAGGGCCGTGATTGACCGGGATGATGTGGCACTGCATGGCGCAGTAAGGTCTATAAAAACCCTATCTATGCCTAGATTGAAAGAGCTTCTACTTTAGCCCATGCCACATAGCCCCTCTCCCTTATTCTTCATGCCACCCTCTGGTCCTCTCTCTCCTCTCCACGCCCAAGAGGATTTGGGCATGAGTTAGGTGTGATCCAAGCAAGTGAAAGGCGATAGAAAAGGAAGAAGACAGCACTGCTATAAGAGACAACGACTGATCTTGAAAAGCTATTTTGAAGATCTTTAAGATTAGATCTAGATCTAATTTTTGAAGGATAGATTGAGAAAGAGAAGATCTCTAGATCCTACCTGAGTGGATATTGGTAGAGGTCAGGCACTTGCATGGCTACATCTAGAACCTTAGATAAACATCGGGATCATCACAGGATAATAGAATTACCCATAACAAAGGTATAATTAAATTAGATTTAATTTTATTTTATTTTTTTATCAAATCAATAAGATCAAATTTGAAGAGTCTCAGATCTGATTAGGATCTTAGAGAAAAAATTTTAAAATATTCCTCTTAATCTAATCAGATCTGAATGAACCTGACCTAGAAAAATAGGATTTTTTCCTTCAACTGGTATCAGAGCCAAGTTTTAAAATATATTACATCTAATTTTATTTTAATTTTGATCTGATAATTAGATGATTTTATATATCACAAGAGATGTTATTAGATCTAAAATTAGAAAATTAAAAATTAAATAATCTAGATCTAAGATGTATGAGATGCATGACTAGACTAGGAATAGAATTATTTTATGTGTAGTCTAATATGATCATAATTTTAATTTAATTAATTATAATTTTTAAATTTATTTATTTATTATTTTTTAATATTATAAATATTATAATTAGATCTAAAAAATAAAAAATAAATTTATTTAATTTATTCATATGAGATATGATAGATGCATGTTTAGATTAGTTGTAGAATAGTTCTACAAAATTATCTAGAATAAATTTTAATTTGAGATGATCAATTTAAATTTTATTTTTTAGATGTTTATGAGATAATTTAATCAAAAAATATGCATGATATGATACATGAAATGTATGTAAAATATATTTTTAGTTAGATCAATTTTTATATGTGATATATGATGTAGATCTAACTAGTTTTATAGATTTATCATGTTTCTGATTAAGGCATTCTCCTTGACCGTCCGATCATAAGAACAAAGTAGGATTTAAAGACCCTCTTCTTTTATTCGATGGGGTATTTTTATAATATATAGGGGTGCTACGTGTTCGTCCTTAATCAGAAATCAAAAACTTATTTTCTACAAAATTCTAGATCCTTAAACCCTTGGATTTTATTTACATATTTTATTTATGAACCCTAAACTTAATTAAGAATTAAGATTATGAAATATATTAGGTCTAAAATTAAAAATTTTTATATCTAAAATATATTCATAAAATTGGATTCGGACTTAGATAGCTCAATTAGGTCTAACGGTTGATCAAATCGAATCAAGAGTCGGTTACATGGGATCAAGAGTGCTTAAATCGACTAGCCTAATAGGATTAAGTCTGGGTCAAGATTAAGTCACATGAGTGATCAATCAAGTTAAGACCTAATTAGGCCCAGTGGTTAGAGTCTGGATTGTAGGCTAACCCGATTGATTCTAGCTCAACAATTTGGTATCTAAGGTAAGTTTGGCAAATACGATCGATTGGTTTTTAATTGAGAGCTACTGGACTCAAATGCGTTCTTATCGAGTTAATGGCATGTCCCTTCCACCAGTCTCACCTATCTAGCCATATTTATTGACTCAGTCCTAATCTAAGGTGGCTAATAATCTGAGCTAACCCATGCCACTAGGTTAGTCATAATGGTTATGGCTATGTCAAGTCAAGTTTAAAGAGATCTAAATCAAATCTTTCTAAAAAAAGATTAAGTCTAAGGTCTTCCACCATTATAGATATGTGGGCCCTACTCGAGATTGATTGTTCTCGACTAGTTATAGTGGTTCAGTTGCATTGGAAAGATGCAACCATATCAATTAGGCATTGGATGCTATGGGCTGCAGGATGAATTAGGCTCAATATTCTAGATACGATGAGAGATCCAATTGAAAATTTAATTTATGCAAATGGTGGATCTAACTTAACTAAGGAGTAGATCAATATTTTGGGCATGGTGAGATTCATGAATTAGAGATCGAGCTTGGGCGCATCATGATTAGAGAATCATTGGATAAGAGTTGTTCACTCATTAGCTAACCCATCATCAATAACTATTAGGTGAGGTGATGAGTCAATTGGTGGGACCGCACCATCCTCTAGAAATCAGTAATCGTGAAGATTTTTACATCTCTATAAAGAGAGTATAAGGATCCAAGAAAATAGTGAGAGCTAATTTATATAAAAATTAAATTTTTAAATAAATTGATCAAGTTTTAATTATAAAAATCTAACTAAAAACTTTGACTCTCTACAGAAAAAAAAAATATCTGCATCCAATCCACTAGCCCATATCCTGGACATCCATAGATTGACCAGACCCAATTACAAGGATTAGCTCCGAAACTTCAAAATTATTTTGGATTTCGAGAAGTTAACTCGTGTATTGAATCAGGATCCCTCTACCTTACCAGTTCGTCCGTCCACTGAATAGAGAGTGTCTCTTGATAAATGGATGGATGAAGATAACAAGGTTAGATACTACATGTTAGGCTCGATGTTTGATGAGCTTCAATGCCAATATGAAGATATCAAGATTGTTCACCAAATATTGGCTCACCTACAAGAGTTGTTTGGTGAACAGAGTCATGCAGCCAAATATCAAGTCACTAAATGACTGTTTAAGACTAAAATGCATGATGGATAGTCAGTCCAAGATCATTATCTCATGATGATCAAGGACTTGGAAGAGCTTGAGAAGCTCAGAGTGAAGTTAGATCAGGATCTACAAAATGATATAATACTGCAATCCTTGACTGATGCATATGGGCAGTTCATCATGAACTAAAATATGCATAAACTTCAGAATACTCTAACCGAGCTTATGAATATACTGATTATTGCTGAGCTTTCTATGAAAGATTCTAAAGGCTCAGTACTTGCTATGGAATGGATTTCTTTCAAAAAAAAATCTTTTAGAAAGAAGAAGAAGTCTATGAAAAGGCAGAAAGTGGAAGGTGGAAAGAAAAAATAGGCAGAGCTGAAGAAGAAGGCTGCTGACAAAGGAAAGTATTTTCATTATAATATTGATGGCCATTGAAAGCAGAACTGCCCTACATACCTGGCCATCCTAAAGAATAAGAAAAAGATAGGTCCTTCTGGAGGTATGCTCGTTATTGAATTTAACCTTACGGTTTCTTCTGCATCCAGTTGGGTACGTGACTCTGATTTTAATGCTCATTTGTGCACTTCCATGTAGGATCTTGAGAATAGCAGGAGGCTGAGGGATGGTGAGATGATCCTATGTATTGAAAATAGAGCAAGGATTGCTGCTGTGGTCATGAAAACCTATCCTCTTTGACTATCGTCTGGCTTAGATTTAGTACTTAGAGATTGTTATTATATGCCTACTGCAAGTAGAAATTTGATTTCTGTTTCATGTTTTCTTAAGGACCATTTAATATTCTTTATGAAAGAAATAAAATTATAAGTGGTTTCCTCATTAACAGTCTCTACCAGTTACATATTAATATATCTATCTTTAATATTGAGCAAAATGTAAATGCCATAAGATCAAAATGACTCAGGGATAGTCCAAATGATAAGCATCTATGGTTCCTAAGGCTAGGTCATATAGCAGAAGATAGGATTAATAAATTGAAGAAAATTGGACTATTGATTCCATTGACTTTCGAGTCATATCCAATTTATAAATCATATCTTCATGACAAAATTGTTAGATATATGTGCCTTAGAAGCCAGAATTGGCTGACACTTGTAATACACTTCTAGGGGCAAAATTATAATTTTGACTATAATTAATGAAATGGGTTATTTTCTATCACACCTGTGTATTTAGTGTCTGTGATACATCCTTTGAGTTAATGGTAATGATAATTCATATTTTCAAGAGTTGAAAATTTAAGACATGAATAATCATTATTAACTCATAAACAGCTCCCGACCATAGGATCATCACGAGGATGGTGATTGATCCGAAAGGTTGGTGTACGATCGCTTCTCTTTAGTAGATGAGTCTTGAGTCTATGGTGTGGAGACACCGGAGCGAAAGTACAGGTACTCATTAGAGAACGAGGGCACTGAGCGTGACCACCTCGAGTAGTCATTAGGAAGTCTACCTTCTCGTCAATGACTGACTCGATGCTGCAGTAGTGTGTCTGGTTCTTTGACCTGAGATGCATCGGCAGTTCACCTTGAGGGTGTTATAGTTTGACTACACCATTACTCGGTCTCCTAGCCATATGGAATCCTGAGGTGTATGTTGGCTATAGCATGTTCATTGTAGGAACTGGATTGCATCAAGATGGAATCTATCTACCTCGGTGGTAGAGGAGTAGCCCTATGATGATCATGAGAATCAAGTCCAAAAATCCATGGCCATGGTAGAGTGAAATAATAGAAAGAGTTTCTATTTAGATTTTTACATTGGACTCGAATCGAATGATTACATCATATGACAAAGACTAGGGTTTGATGAGTTCACCTTAACCCTAATCTGATCGGGGCTCAAGATAGAAGAACTGAATCACACAGGTAGCTGCACCAAGAGGTTCACATTCAACTCTGATGGGTTGCCACCATATACTGCTAGGTGTCACTGGTGGATTTTGGGAGCAATTAGAATGATTTAGATGATCGATCATTCTAGCTGTTCGAATCAGAAGAGTTCTGATCCATCGAAAGGAGTTTCGAAGATGTCGATGATAGAGATCATGACATATCCCATTACCATATAGAACTGAACCTAACTGGGTCACACAAATAAGGGTTTGAATCTGGTGATCATCAATTGAACTGATCTAGTTTAATTGATCTGAATGAGATTCAATTAGGTTCAAGAAAATCGTGCTAGCACTCGATTGAACCTAACGTTCTTCTTTTACTATCATAAATAAGTTGTCCTGACTGAGCCAAAGGAGTTTGTGCTCAATCAGAGGCCTTCATATGGTCTGACTGGAGGTTGTCCAAGTCAGAATAGGTTGTCTTATTTGTAAGACATTACCTGCCATTTTTGGTCACCTGCCATTTCTTGTTCTTTGACTTTGGTCAAAAGTCTACCTTTGACTGGTCAAATGTTGACCATTGACCCTTTGACTTTTGACCACATGTCATGCACCTATTGGAGAGCTGGTGGGGCCTGTCCCCCTGC